>BQNB010118641.1:3223-17816 GCA_026074375.1 Tanacetum coccineum
ACTAGTACAAACACAAAATAATTAACAAAAGTACCCCTCCTTGCAATTTGGTTACTTGTTTATTTTTAAAGGTATAATGGTAATTTTATAAAATTAACAATATAAAAAGGTAACAACTTTCTTTTACTTTCTTTCATTTTTTAGACTCATGAACACATAATTTTTTTTCACTTTCTTTCATTTACTACCATCTCTTTTACTTTCATTTACCTTCCTTTACTTTGCATCTTATTTATTTTTTTGACAACACTATGCTAATATATTCTCTTATTATTTTTTTTTTGAGTTTCATATGCAAAATTTTAGCAAATACTATTAAGGGTAAATTACACCGTTGGTATTTGAACTCCACCTCATTTGCCCGTTTGCCCGTTTGGTCCCTAGATAATTGGGACTCTCACAATGGCTCCTTAAAGTCGATTTTTTGTGCGCATTTGATCCGAAGGGATGAACTGTCATTATTTATCTTCGTTAGTGGTGAGTATTATGGTAATTTCCTTTAAAATATTAGTTACACCATTGATCCTTCACTCATTTTTATTATTACCTTTTTTTTTCTTTTTCTTTAAACTGACACACCATCTTATTTAACAAACCATCTATTTACCAACAGAACACCATTATCTCCAACTAATTCCTCTTTTAAACTCTTCCACGCATATATCTACATCATACCCGCCTACCAATCAAAGAAACACAACACCACCACGGGGCCCCCCACTAATCTTCAATAGTAATACATTTTGGTGCACAGACATATGTCTCAAAAAGTATTACTTTCTTTCAATAGATATATATCATAACCTGACAACCATATCTCCATCTGAACACCTTGCCACCACATCCACAAGCACAACGAACTTCATCACCTCCCGTCGATAACATAAATCGAAATAAGGTTAAAGCTCGCTTTATTATTTTCAACAATACAAATCATGATACAATGACCACACACTTCATTATTTTCAACAATACTCGAACACGAACCATCGATACATTCGATATCAAATTCACATCATTAGGTATCCAATTTGCCCGAAAGCTTTCATAAGAGCCTAAATCACGCTCTAATCTATAATCCTAATGTTTTAGAAGGACGCCGGCATGTGCAAGGCCAGGACAGCAGACGGCGATCTTGAAGAGGGCCGATCAGCCACCGGGCGGCGCTGCGGTGGTGGAGGGCATGACTAGATCGGAGACCACATCGGGTGAAAATTTGTTCAAGATCTGAAAAATTGTTCAAAATCTGTAATATGGTTAGAAGTTTAAAAAGTAAATGGGCATGTAAGGTGAAAAGATATGGAATTGGATTTTATTTAATAATTTGGAATAGGATATGATTTTATTTAGAATAGGATAATGTGGATTATAAAATGAATAGGATGGTGGCATCTAAACCCGTTGAGATTGACCCAAGTATTTTAAGAAATATGTTTATTACATGTGCTAGAGGTTTTCGTGTTTGCCATTGACCATGGTTGCTTAAATTACCTTTTTTGAGTTTTTTATTGTCTTTATGTAATGAAAGAAAGATTAAATTATATTAGTAGCTGCTTGTGCATGTAAATTGATGAAATTATAATTTGTTAAATATGGTATCTGACTAAGGTAACGATAATGATGCCGAAATCCATGACGATCGATCTTAGAACATTTGGATTTTGACATGTTTGGTGACTGGATGACGATCGATCTTGATTATTTATGTTATTTTGATTTTTTTTTTGCATATTTAACCACATGACTAAGGTAACGATGATGATGGTGAAATCCATGATGAATGATGTTGATCGTTGCAAAATTTGACGATGATGACGACGATGCAAATCTGCTTTGCATATTTGAATTTTTCATAATTTAAAGATGATAATATAGATTTGTAATGATTGTATTAAAGATGAAGATGATATGATAACTTTTAAATTTTAGTAATGTTAATGATAACTTTTGTCGAAATATATTTGATGCAGAATAATTTAATTTGTCAAAATAACAACGAATACGGGTTCAACAATTCTTAATTTATTGTGATAATCTTTTTTTCTTTAAACAAGTAATTCAAGAAGCTCCTCCAATGTTTATTAAGTAGCAGGAAAAAGACAAAATAAATGGCCTCAGGGACCAACGGTGTAATTAGAAAAAAACAAAAAATTAGTATCCTGAAGATTTATGATTGATTATGAGTCCTTGCGAACTAAACGTTGAAATAATGAAAAATATGAAATTACGTAAAAGAAGCCCATGGTTTTTTAAAGTCAAACAAACGCCAGATACTAAAAACAGTGGCTCTGAAGTACCAGAGGTGACAAACCAAAAATCGACTTTTAAAGATAACGGGAACAAACCAAAATTCCGAGCCCGTGATATCTAGGGACCTGAATCCAGCAAATAGGCCTTAAGTCCTTATACAAACGTTTAATTTACCCTACTTATTAACTAATCAATTATACAATCATCAACCATTCAATTTCATCTATTTTGTTTAAAATGTAAATAAAACACTTTAATAAAAAAATACTTTATTAGTATTTCTATAGTATAAAAACTTATCAAAATCACAAAAAAAAACTCTATACAATTAATAAAACACATGTTATAAACGATAAGCAGAAATTATTTATTTCACTTTACAAAAAAATTATAAAACCGGAAAGAGTAAACTACACCGTTCGTCCTTGTGGTTTGCGTTGACCAACGTCCATAGTCCCTTGACCAAAAAAGTTGCACCATCCGACCTTAAGTGGTAAACGTTTTCCGCCGTTAGTCCCTCACTTTACCCAGGCCCACAAACGATTGTTAAGTGTGTTAACCAAAGGGTATTCACGTCTTTTCACCCCTATCTATAGCATTTAAAGTTTCCATCTACCGGGTCATTTCACACCCAATCCCCAAAATAGTTTTTCTTTTTCTCTCACTATCCCTTCATCTTCTTCCCTAAATCTAATTGAAATCAAACCCTAGTTAACTGAAACTATTAAGTTATTGGTATGTGTTTAATTACACATACCATTTGCCTATAAAAACGAACTTAAAAGACCAAAAACATATCAAAAATACATTGTATATATGTGTTTTGCATTTATATTGTGCAGGAAGCGGATATCAACAAAAAGGACAACAAACGAAGCCAAAACGGACAAAACCGAGCACGGAATGGAAAGAGTCAAAAAGTCAAAGTCAAAGTAAACCCAAAAGTCAACAAGTCAAAGTCGAAGCCAAAACCGAAAAAACACTTAATGGGCCCACCCGCACCCATCTAATGGGTCGGGTCAGTCCATTAGTGCATTTTATAAAGACTAAATGGTTATAAAACCATTTTGGGCCCAACAACAATCCAGCCCAATGTCCCCAATGTTTAAACAACACTAACAGCCGTATTGATGAGGCTGTTAAGTCTTTAACACCACAAATCCCACAAGGACCTCCCATGTCAAACATGTATACAACATGAGGGGCTATACTTGCCAACTTCCCCAAACTCTCATCCCCAGACAAACCCAGTCAAACCCTACACCCATTTCTCGCCTAAAACCCAATTACTATTCACTCTCCCCTTCCATAGCACCCTGCTACCCAACAAAAACATCACTCTCACCCTCTTCCCCAAACGAACCCCACAACAAAACCCCACATCCTATAAGCTTCCAAAAACACCTTGGCAATCCTCTATCCTTTGATTGGCTGATGAAAATGAAGGGCTGTGATGATTCTACTTGATGAACAAAAAAGATGGATGGCTATGATGAGGTTTTGAAGTCTCTTACACAAGAAACACACTTCAAAGGATTGAACTTCTCTATTCGGCTATATATAGGCGTATTTTTCATTGTAAAAGCATCTAGTGTAATTTAATTTTAGGAGTAGGGTAGTTTAACTTATTTCCTTCCATCATATTTATCCCATATTGTATTTCAATATATCTTATTGTACTATAAACTTTTCATTAATAAGTAATTTCATTTAAATTAAATGTCTCTTAAATTCAGCTTTTTCTTATTGAATGTACTCAAATTTCGTAATAAGCTAATATGTTTACTTAAGCTCTCATTAAGCTCAAATAAGTTTTCAAAAGCTCATTTTGATATTGATGGTTCGATTACAAAGTCCATTGAAATTAAAATTGGTATTTAGCTTAATATGGATGATAAGCAAATAATGGAAGTGCTTATGGGTGTTTACAGCTTATTTTATAAGTTGAGCTTGTAGATTAAGCTTGAAAAAGCAATATTACATCCATGTTTTGAGCAAGGGTTTGGTATGTTCCTTTTTCCATTTTTTAGCTTATTTACTTATTTATGCTTATTATTTCTAAAACCTTCATATATAATGCTTAATGATATTAGGATTGATGCTTATTGTGCTGATTATTATCTGGTTATTAAGAAGTTTCTTGCTTAAATAAGTTTTTATAAGTTTAAAAATGCAAATTAGCTTCTTAAAGGAGTGTTTGGGTGAAGGTTCAAAATGGGTCAAATGGTGTATAAACTGTTCTTGGTCATCAAGCCAGTTTCTATAAGCTCTTATTAAGAACATAATGCAGTTTCTAAGCTCCAGGTTAGTCATTGTTAATGTTTTGAATGTATGAGTGATATCAATAAATCCAAGTTTGCTGTTCTAAAATTGGTTTAAACTGCTATTTGGTTTAATTACTTAGAAGTCCATTTGACATGAGGATTTTGTGTTCAAACTGAGTTTCTAATGCAGGAATATGAATATGTTTTAAGTTTTTGGTCTTTGGTTTATCCTTTTAAGTCGTTTAGATCAAAACAATCTAGTATAGATAGTTGTGGTCTAGTTTTTAGTCCAATGTTGGAGAATTATTTGTGCTTAGAGTCTAGCTTTTCTTTGTTTAATTTTGCATTAAAAAATTAGCTTATTGTAGTCTAAAAGTTCATCAACTTTTAATCACTAGCTTTTGTTTTAAAAAAAACTCACTCAGTACATACTGAGTATAAACTCAGTACATACTAAGTTTACATAAGTGTAAACTGTCACCTTTACAGCCACCTTTTTCTAGCTTATTTCCTTAATTATTTTGCTAAAATCTAGTTATTTGTGTTCTTTGAGTTCTAGTCTTAATGTGTTTTTAGTTTTTTTGCTTATTCCTATTGCTTATTAGTGCTTAATCTCAACTTGAGATAGTAGTAGTAGTCCTTTAAGTCTTTGTCTAAGTCAACTGTCTTTTAGCCTTTTAGTTGTCCCCTAGCTTATTGTGTCAGCTTATTTTTAGTCCTTGTTTGCTTATTAAGTCTAGCATTAGTCTGTCTTTAGCTTATTCAATCTCCTAGTTGCTTATTTAGTTTATAAGCCAAATAGTTTTTGCTTAAAAGCCATTAAACTTGTTAAGCCAAAACTGTTAGCTTATAAGTAGTTTTTTCTAGCTTATTTTTCAGATTTGTCAAAAAGCTCTTTTTTAAAGTTTGTTAATTTTGCTTATTTTATAAGTTTTTAAAAAGAAGGGAGAATTTCATCTATATCCTTACAAAACTTTATTATTACGTCAATATCCTTACAAAAATCAAAATTACGCCAATATCCTTGTTAAACTTGAAAATGCTCATGTATATCCAAATAAATTAATTAAATATAGAAAAATGATTTTTATCTCTAAGACTTTTATTCTAATATTAAATAATAGGTCGAATTACATTTTTGCCCTTGTCTTCAAAATCAAACTAACACAGGCAGACCTTTTCTTTTTCCATGTCCATATCGGCTTCTTCTTCACACCATTTATGCGATTTTTTTTCTTGTTGAATAAGAACCCTATTGCCCATAAATTAATTATTTTAATATAATGCCATATAATTGTTTCAAGAAATTTGTCTTGGTAGGTACGTGTGTGGTTGATAAGTGTTAAATTGTATATATTAAATACCCAGGATTTCGCCAATAAAAGCCAAAAATATGCCAAAAGATGGAAATATGTGTGCTTTTGTGTCTTAATGTGCAGGAAAGGATATTAAAGTCAAAAAGAGCAAAAACGAGCAAAAACCGACAAGAAATGAAGAGACAAGTAATCAAGAGAAAGATTTGAAGCCAATATCAAAAGCCGGATCAAGACTGTGGTCAAGGAAAAAGTCAAATTAAGTCAAAGGAGATCAAAGTCAAGTCAAAGTTGAAAAGAAATGACCATTATATCCTTTGAAGTGAAAGAAATTACCAAAATCAAAACCATTACTTGTTTACTAAACTACAAGGGCCATATATGTCAAATCCGAAAGTTGTTTTAAAAAAATTAAAAAAAAAACAAAAAAAAAAAATAAAAACTAATTTGTGTGTTTGTATAATAAAAGAAATAAAAAAACAAGCAAACACACAGAATTGTTTGTTGGTATAGCATATTGTTCACTACATTTGTGGAAAAGAAACAGAGGGACTAGTTTTGCAAATACCCTAAACTTTCAAACATAAACGCGGTATAAACCTTTCTCCTAACCGTCTTACAACCGATTTTCCCGCCAAAACACCCAACAAACCCAACTTCCCTGAATCACCTTTCCCGTCTTTCCCAAGTCCACCCCACCTCGTATTTTACCATTTCCACATCATTTTGCACACGTGGCAACCTCTAATTGGTGCGAACACCTCACCAAAGACATCCAACGGTTAAGATCCAAATGAAAGAGATCCAACGGCTGTGAAGGATTAAAGTTTTTTCATCTTCTCATCACCTTCAACTATAAATAGAAGCTTGTAATAGATATAGAGTGTGGTGTGTTAGTTAGTTCAATCTACTTTGTAAATTTCTCTTTTAAGCTCACGTTTACTGTTCATCTTTTCAATTAAGCTTTTAATTTTTCAGTCAATTGTACAACTTTGTTGTTTTTATCTTGTAATCATCTTTCTTATGTAATAAAAACTAGTTAGTTGTGTTTGTTTTAAAAGATTTCCATGAAATAACGCTGTTTTTATAGCAATAAGCTTGTAATAAGCTCATTTTAAGCGTATTGAGATTTTTTGCTCTAGTTCTCAATTGTTTCAAAAGTTGTTGAAAGCCTTTTTTTAAATACTGTTTTTGGTCTTAATCTTGTTCAATATTGTTCAAGAGTTTAGGGTCAACGTATTGAGTTTTAAGCAATGAGGAATATAATCGAATTCAGCTATTGAGCTTAATAGCTTAATGGTATAGAAAGGCTAGGAGCATTAGGTATTATGTTTTAAAAGCCACTCATTCAAAAAGATTGGCTATTTTTCTGAGACTATCAATTCACAGGTTTCACCTTCTATATTTCATGTAGCATTAGATTCTTAATATTCAATAGCTTATTGAATTGTCTTTTTGTGTACTAAACCTATTCAACTTTGTTTTTGGATAGCTTAGAGATCAAATGGTTTAATCTTTGTAGTTATAACTCTATAAAGTTTCATTTTGCCTTTAAGTTCTGTCATAGTTAGTAGTTAAGCTACTGATAAAACTAGCTTATTTCTTTTAATAAGCTAGGAATTTTAGAACTTAAATAGCTTAATTAGGTAAGTTCAAGTTTGAGTAGATATAAGGTTTTAACAGTTTTAGTTTTAAAATAGATTTTAGATAAAATTTAGTTTGGACAGTTTGAGTTAAGTAGTGTTTGGGTTAAGGCATTTTTGACCTTTAAAGTCAACATGTTCCTGTCATAGCACTTTACATAGTTGAGATTTTTATAGTGTTCAAGTTTTAATTAGGTTTTAAAAGTTAGTTTGTAGATTTTCAAAGTTTAGAGCTTAAAATTCTCTTGCTAGCACCAGGGCAGTTTTAAGTACAAAGTAGTTTTAAGTGTTAAGTGATTCACAGGATTTTAGAGTCCAAACTTGGTTAGTATGCACTTAGATACAATTAGTGAGTAGGTTTATGAGTTTTTACCTTAGAATTTAGCCTGCACTTAAGCATTCACCAAGTATATCAGCATAAACAGTACTTACTCAGTAAGTACTGTTTGATGCTTATCATTTTTAAGCTGTTTTTTTAGCACTAGTAATTAGGAGTTAGAACTTAGTTTTAAGCATCTTAATAGTACTCTATGAGCTTTATATAAATCATCTCTTGAGTTTTATTTTTAAGCTTTAAGTCTAGTTTAAATGTTCCTACAAAAGTGGTATTAGCAACAGTTTAGATTTCATGCTTATTTCTTTTGAATTCTATTTTCTAGTTATAATTTTCAAATTCCTTTTATCTAGGTTTATTTCATAATCATAGTATAGCTTATTTTCAAAACTTTAGTTTCTAGAATTTAGTTTTGAGCTTTTTAGCTTATTCAGTTGATAAAATGTCAAAAAGCTTTTATTAAAGTTGTAGTGTATGAGCTCAGGTCCAACTTTTATGTTTTAAGATTTTGCTAATTTTCACTTTTTAGATAAGCCAAAAATAAGCTAAATCGTAGGGTCTAATTGGTACTTTTTCAATAGTTAAGGGTTTCCTGTTATCACTATAGTGTAAATTTCAATTACTTTTCCCGCCTACCCTTTATTTTAATCTTTTACAATTTCTACCCTGTTCTTTTAGTTAAATAAAATAGGATTTATATTTTTAATATTAGTTTTAATAAAATTAGGGTTTAGATTTTAATTAGCAAAATTAGGGTACAATTGATTAGTATAAATTGGGCATTTTTATTCCATTAGATTTTTGCACATTTTTAGTAGTTAAAAATCATTTTTCTTTATTTTTCCAATTGAATTTGTATTTTCTAGAAATTAAAATAGGTTTTAGGTAATTTCTTTTTCTTAATAAATTCATAGAAAATAGAAAAATAGTTGGAAAAATCTAATTCTTTTTGTAATAATTTTCTTTTTCATTCTAGTATTTTTTGAAAAATAGAAATAGAATTTTAGTGATAAATTTTAGAAAAAGTGTATTTTTAGTTAATTCATTTTTCTTTAAAAAAATCATATAAAATTCAAAAATAGTTAAAAAATTCTAATTCTTTTTCCTAAAATTTTCTTTTTAATTTTGTGATTTTTAGGTATAAAATTTGTTAAAAGTAATTCTTTAGATTTTAAATTTCAGTTTTAGCTCACGTTTTAAATTAACGTTTGTCGATTTTTCGTATTAGTTAACCGTTTTTAATTTTTTTAATCGTTTCTATAGTTTTATTGTGCTATTATATTCGTAGTGTAATTCAAAATTCAAAAATTCCTTTATTCATTCTTGACTCGAATCCGAATTATTCCCGAATTTCAATTCACGACTTTGTTGAGATACGACCCTAGAAGAAAATACTTCCCGGTTAAAAATATACGTATTGTGTTTTCTTAAGTGATATTTTACCCTTTTATTTCTCTTGTTTGAGAAGTAATTGGGAAGAATTATCACGGGATTTATACTATACATATATAAATTTGACTAGTGATTACACCATGCAAAACCAGTGGTTGACAAACACAAATATTAAACAACATAAATTCAAGATACATTGGTTAATTTCTAGATTCATTAAGCTATTGTCATCGTCCCCAAAATCATAAATTGGCAATAGACTTACACCATATGATTGGCTTGAAACAATATGAATACAAAATGAGACTATCCTTTAATTCGTATAACAGTGAAGATTGAGAGAATAACAATCCTTTAATTCCACTAAGCTTTTCTTCCATGAAAAAGAGACCTCGTGAATTCTTAGAAGTTTTGTGTGTATGTGTTTTATTTTTAAGAGAAGGGCTAAAAGGTAACTTAACTTGTTGATTAATATAAAAATAAAAGTTTTAGTCATTAAAGTCATTTTTTAATATGTAACTTATGTAATTGGATATAGATGAGTATTTTCAAGTTTAAAAAGGACATTGGTGTAATTTTGATTTTTGTAAGGATATTGATGTAATAATGAAGTTTTGTAAGGATATACATGAAATTCTCCTTAAAAAGAAAAAGAAAAAAAATGTTATCTAAAAAAGAGAGGTTACAGGGGTTGAACCTGTGACCTCCCCCTTTATAAGCCAAGCAATTTAACACAACACCACACTACCACTAGTACCAGTAGGGCTATCTGGTTTTAAGTTGCACAATTAAATACTTATACTCAATCTGACAATTTAGCTTATAACCATTTTTAGCTTATTTCTGGCTTATTGCGATAAGCTGTTTTCTCAAATTTATTTTTCTTAAATCAAGCACTCTTCAAAGTACTTTTCACAATTTTTTTCAGATTTTTCCTAATTCGTTTAGTATTTTTAATTAATTTTTTTATTTAAACAGTTTTTAATTCATATTAAATAAAATAAAAATCAAAAAAATATAATTCTTTTTTTTTTAATTTTCTTTTATCATTTAGAACTTAGAAAAAATAAATTTTCATTGGTAGGGTTAAAATTGCACGTTTTAGGTTTTCGAGTCGCGTTTTTAATTCCCGTTTACGTTTTTAAATTTCGTTTTTGCTTTCGTTTTTAGTGTAGCTTTCCTTTTAATCATTTTTCCCGTAGATTTAGAAAATCCAATCCAAATTTGATTATTCAAGCATTGTTCAACAAACCGATACTCGATTCTCACATTCACGCCTCGTCGGGACACGACCCGAGAAGGTTTTTTAGGGTTTTTGCTTTGGATAAAAGTAATATCTCTTAAAATCCTTACGGAATACTTACTCTATATTATAATTGATATTATCTTATTATATATTTATATTATATTATATTTATATATATTAAGTGATGATCAATTTTTGGCGCCGCTGCTGGGGAGGAGTGTAAGCGATTGTCGTTTCGACGTTTAAAAATTAGTGCTTTGAAGATCCTTCCTCGCGAAGTTATTTGTTTTATTTGTGAATATATAAAAATATAAAGATACAAAAATATTTTTCATTTCTTTTTATTTAAGATAAAGAAAAATCAAAAACATAAAAACATAAAAACATTGTCTTTAAATAATAAAAATTCATCATCAATATAATGCTCTCAACTTGAGCATTATCATAATAAGTTCTCAAATCAAAGATTCAAAACTTGTCTTTGTGTCACTTGTGAAGTACGGCTAACCTTTAAGAGATTAACAAGCTATAAGAGGGGTATAAGGAGGGTTGTTCTGAGGAACTACGACCCGAAAGGAGAAGGTTTTTAATAGCTTCGCGCTTTCCCGCTCCTCCGCTCCTTTGTTCGTTTTTCTTTTTAAGAGCTACCGTGAAGCAAGTTGATTATTGGTTTAACTTATCCGGTCTCATTGTTTTGTCCTCTAATAAAATGAACTGTTTAAAAAACTTAAAAATCCCAAAAATAATCTTCTTTTTCTTCTATACCATTTAATTCTTTTCTTAACCCTCTCATTTTTAATTCTTAATGTCGACATTTGTCCTATGCGTTGGTTGTGGAGAACCATTATATGGTCACCCGTGTCAACGGTGTACTTGCGAGCGGTGTGGTAATGATCTTCGAGATGGATAATGCTTTTTGTGTAATTCAAGATACATAAATTCTTTCATTTATGATTTGAGTCCAAATTCTTTTGATAACCCTCTCGATTTTTCATACCCACCTCCACAACCCCAAACGTATTCTTGTGAGTTTTGTGGGAACGATGCTCATTATTGTTACGATTGTCCACCTCAAGTTCCGTTTATCTACAATCCAGAACCGTGTTACAATCAAGACTTTAATTTCCCACAAAATTTTCAAAGTTATCCACAACAATATCCTTGTTGTGAAAACTGCGGGGGTCCTCACGAAACTTTTCAATGTCAACCGTTGAACCAAAATTGTTATGATTATAATTCTCCCGGTTTTGACCAATTTCAACCCCCGCAGTATCCCGTCATTCATCAACCAATTCGAGAAAAAACTTGTGCAGAATTGCTAGCAGAGGAACGGACGGCTAACATTAATACTCAATCCACGCAGTATTCCGTCGTTCATCAACCTCCTCAAGAAACAAGTTTGGAATTTTTGCAAGATAACAGAAACCTAATTAACTCTGTGCAAACTTTCTTAGGAAAGTTTAAACGATTTTCTTTTTATGAAACGCCAAAGGTTGTATCACTAGCATGGGAGACAATTTCTGAAATTGAGCATGCTTTTGAAGACAAGCAATATCAACCGGAGGGTATTCTAGAGTTATTTCGTAAACTTCATGATGATGTGCAAAATATTCACGAGGAGTTGGCAGAGTACATAAATACTCCGAGTTGGAATCGTCCTACCATCTACTGTGATGATGATGATGACGAGGATTATACTATTGCAATCACACCCGACTTACCGATTACGGACTCTCTCATAATGGAGGATGAGCATCTTGACACTATTCCGGCAACGGAATCGGACGAATTAATAAAGTCTAGTGTCGAGAACCTTGTCCAAATCCCAAGTGAGTCCGAGGGTATTCCCGACAATATGTGTGATGTGCCTTTTCGTGATAATTCTCCGCCTCTTGACATTTCAAAAGATCAATTTGAGGGTTTCTCCGATTCTAACGATGATTCTACTTCGATTGATGACGATTCTTTCTCTATTGACGACATCGATTATGTCGATGCATCACCTCCCGATTCTGAGCTCGTCAGCTTAGAGGTGGTGGAGAATGTTGCCCCAGAAGATGGAGAGATTGATACCGATATTCTTCTTATCAAGGACGATGTTCTTCGTGAGAAATTATTGAAAATCAATCTTCTCATTGCTAAGATCGAAGCATTAAATGCTGATCCAACTCCATCTTCCGATTTTGTGCTCAAGTCTCCTATCCCCGTTGAGGATGGTGACTCTTTCTTGGAAAAATTTGAAACAACTCCCGAGCTTGAAACTTTTAAATTTGATATTGAAGAGAAGAATAGTGGCAGTACCACTATTCATGCTGATATTTCTCTTTCGGATCTTGAATGTGTTTATTTTAAGAGTGAGCCCGATCCGGGAGATTTGACTTCTATTGACCCCGGGATTCGTGAGAACGTTTCTTCTACGACAAATGTGAATTTACCATTCGAGGATGACCAATCTCCTCTCTTCGCTTATGTTGTATGGATCTTTCTTTCTTTTCTCACGTATCCCGTTACTCCTCCATATCTTCTCTCCTCCGGGAATAAAGATACCATTTTTGACCCCGGCATCTCCATTTATCATTCTTTTATGCCGGGTGTATCTCATCGGAGTGGAACTTTCATGAAATTCAATGTTTATCCAAACCACTTGAATGAAAGTCCGATGGAGATTTTATCTTCCACTTGCTCCCCTATGGACCAATGAATTCGAGGTCGAGTGTTTCAAGTCTGGCTCATAGGACTCGTGTTAACAAAATAAGCGCTTCGTGGATGGTAACCTATGCTTATCCTAATTTGATATAATAGTAGTAATGAATATAGAGTGTTGTGTGAGAGGCTCGCCTCTTCCATTTTCCGTGTTTCGTGTTTTGTATTGTATGTCCAGGATTGCCCGGATTTTAAAGACTCGTGCTCGTAGTTTTGTCCTTCGATCACTCGATCTTCACATCCTCAGCTTCATTTTGGGAATCCAATATCCTAATCTTATCGACTAACGTTTATCTTTAAGCATACTTAATAAACGGCTTAGGATTTACGTAGAGACCCTTCTTAAAACATTGAGGACAATGTTTGGTTCTAGTATGGGGGGGGGATCTATCGATTTGATTTTGCCTGCAGCCGTTGTTTTCGCGTAATCCCGTTTTTACCACCAAAATACCAAAAAAATGAAAAAATTTAAAAATTTTCAAAAATAAAATAAGTGTTTTGTCACAATTTTGACTTTCCTGCTGGGTAGAATAAGAATAAATTTTGACTCGATCGAGCGTGTTGAGCTCTAGCTTGTTCCTTAACTTTTAGACTAAGCATTCGCGGATCTTTGCGAAGAACGAGAAATGATAGAGTTAAGTATGAGTTAGATGCTAAACAAGGATTATTTGGAAATCTTACAAGCTCATGTGTGTAGTTTGTGGCTTTTCTCTCCCATAAGCTTCTAACCGGACTAATAATACGTGCTATTTTTTAAAATTAAACTTAAATCAACAATTTTTGAAATGTAGTCAATAACATTTTTTGTCTTAGTTCAAATTTATACTTAAATTTTTCCAAAAAGAAGTCTTCTCTATATATCGTGGTATAAAGTTTAATTTAAAAAAAAATGATGAAAAAGGGAAATAATATAAACTGTGAGCTGATAAAAGTTTGCTGCATCTTGCAGGCTCACAACCGATGTTGCAGCCTTCTAAAAGATCGAGGATTTCAATTGCATCATGGTTATATTAATAAATGTGATTTAATAAATATAGGTAAAATCTCTTTTTCTTAAATTTAAATATGCTTTCGAACTAAGACTTTTTTTATTTAAGTTGTGGTTTTCCTAAATAAGTTATGTATAAACGGGAAACCTAAGAGTTTTTGAAACCGAAGGTCCGTGAGTCTCGATACTAGTCTCTGTGGGGTGTCAAAAGCCTGGTCACTTAGCCGCAAGGTTGGGATGTGCCGAGACGAAAGTCGCTACATGGGATGATCTCGCCTTCAAACTTATTATTCTCGGGTGGAACGTGAAGCATAGAATTTTGAAAAACGTTGATTCATGGTTGA
This sequence comes from Tanacetum coccineum, assembly GCA_026074375.1. Lineage (NCBI taxonomy): Eukaryota > Viridiplantae > Streptophyta > Magnoliopsida > Asterales > Asteraceae > Tanacetum > Tanacetum coccineum. Next base: position 17,701 of record BQNB010118641.1, read on the forward strand.
AATTCAAAATAACACATTCACCTAAGATATAATAATTGTCGGGAGTGAAAAGTTTACAAGGTACAAATATGAGTAGTGTTAGCATCTTAACTTATATTTAACGGTGATTTCGTTTT
>BQNB010118642.1:0-20954 GCA_026074375.1 Tanacetum coccineum
GGAGGACGAGGGGATGATGGAACATCAAGATGAAATGACTCATTTTCAGAAAGTGAAGGGGAATCATTGCTAAGCAATTCTTAAAGGAAAAGGATATCCCCTTCAGAGTCATAGTCATCATTCTCATGCCTGATGGCATCGAGTCATCCGGAGTAAGAAAAATATCAATCTCATCCATAAGAGAGTCACTACCCTCAACGGGGGTAGGAGATGGAGAGAAAGATTCGATTACAGCATCAGAATTTTCAGAATTAAATTCTTCCGGAGTTCGAGGAGATGAATTATCATACAACAATTTCTCAACAAGACGAATTTCTTCCTCTGGATCAAAGTCGGCTTCATCAATTTCTGTAGAAATCAAATTGATATGAGCGAGTTCACCGGAGAACTCCTCAAGAAGAGAATCAAACTTAGGAGAAGAAATTATTAAAGTATCTCGATTAAGCAAAGATTCTATAAGATCGGACTTTGCATTAAAGTGATGCGGATCTATCTTAGTAGAAATGATTTCTTCATTAAAAGGAGGGTTAGAATAAATTTTGAAATTTTCCTTCGGAACGTCCTCATCAGAAAATGACTCGTCATCACTGGAGGTAGAATCGTCGTTAGAATCAAAGAGAGGATTAGAAAAGTCGTAAAATTATCACAAACGGGGATATCACACTCACTTTCAATATCGGATAAATCCTTGGACTCACTTGGGGTTAGGTTAAGGTCCTTAACACTAGACTCATGTTCTTCGTCCGATTCCATTTCCGAAATAGTGTCAAGATGCTCATCCTCCATTATGAGAGAGTCCGCAATCGGTGAGTTGGGTGTGATTGCAGTAAGGGAACTCTTATAAATTTCACTCATAGGGATAGAAAACTCCTCGTCATCATCATCGTCATCGTCGTAGCAAAAAGAATTGAAATATTGTGAAGGATAAGTACTAAGATTAGCCACCTGCTCTAGTTGCTGAAGCTTTTTCTTTTTATTAATTTCAATACTCATTCCATTGAAATTTTCCTTAAGCTCATTAATCTTAATCTCAATATCAATCTTCTCATTACGATAATCCTTAATATTAATAAAACTTTTTATTTCATCTAAATACTGTTGCTTCAGATCCTCCATATCTTGGATACTCATTTCTTGAGGAGGTTGATAAATGACGGGAAACTGCGAGGGTTGGAATTAGTCAAAACCGGAAGAAATAGAATTATAACAAAGATTAGGTTCGTAGAAATTTTGGTTCATCGGTTGACACTGAAAATTCTTATGAGGACCCCAACAGTTTTCACAACAAGGAAATTGTTGTGAAAAACTTTGTGAAGTTTGTGGAAAATTATTATCAAAGTTTTGATTGAAACACAGGTCCTAATCGTAGACAAACGAAACTTGAGGTGGACAATCGTAACCATAATGAGCACCGTTCCCACATGACTCACAAGTACACCGTTGACAAAATAAATCATCTAAGGGATCTCCACACCCGTAGCAATAACGTTGGTTGATTTGTGGAGGACTTTGTGAAAAAATTTCATTGGGGTCCTGATTATAGATAAATGGTTCTTGAGGTGTATAACCAAAGTTAGGATTGTCATTGAATGACTCAGGAGAGTGAGTTTGGGGTTGTTGAAGACTTTTGTAAAAATCTTTGAAATGAGTTGGGTTTGGACAATTATCGAATAATTTTCCATCTTCACCACAACATAAAGAACAAACTTCATCCATAAACTTTCTTCTACACCGATCACAAGTACATTGTCGACAATGTAGACCACCAAACGAGGATCCACACTTAAAACAACATCGTGGGGTCAATGACAACATAAGAATTAAACAAACTGAGATTAAGAAGAATATTTTTGAAATTTTTTATGTATTTTAAACAAGAGAAAATATTTTTGGGACCGATAAATCAAAGGTGTACGGTGGCTCTTTAGACAACGCACAAAGAAGCGGAGGAGCGGGTAAGCGCAAATCGTTTTAAAAACCTTCTCCTTTCGGGTCGAAGTTCGTAGGATCGACCCTCCTTATACCTCTCTTATAGTTTGTAATCTAAAGGTGAGTCGATTTCACAAATGACACAACGGTTGTTTTTGTTGTTTTTCAATTTTTGGTATTTTTGATTACTTGAAAATATTCACAAATGAAAGCGATAACTACACAGGGAAGGGTCTTTAAACACTAATCTTTAAACGTAAACAATAATCATTTCACAACCTCTCCGGCAACAGCGCCAAAAATTGATTCTTAAAAACTTAGCCTATATATATATAATATATATATATATATATATATAACTAGTATCAAAATATCAATTAATAAGAGAGAGTAAGTATTCCGTAAGGTTTTTAAAGAAATTACTTTTATTCAAATAAAATCCAAAACCTTCCCGAGTCGTATCCCGACGAGGCATGAATTGAGAATCGTGTTTGGGTTCGTGGTCGCGTGATTGAATGATCGAATATTGATTTGGATTCTATTTCTACTAATAATATGTAAAAACAAAAAACGGAAAGCTAAAATTAAAAGCAATTAAAGATTTAAACGAAAACGTTAACGGGAATTAAAAACGCGACTCTAATACTTAAAATATCAAATCTTAACCCTAAAAATGTAAATTTAATTTTTAAAAATCCTAAATGATTAAAAATAATTTTAGAAAAAAGAATTATATTTTTTTGACTTTTATTTTATTTATTATGAATTAAAAACACTTTTAATCTAAAAAAATGCATAAAGAAATAGTAAACAAATTTTAAAAATTCTGAAAAAATTACAGAAAATACTTTTAACTATTACTAATATAAGAAAAATAAAAACTTGAAATAAGCTAAACTGATAAGCTGCTAAATAAGCTTATATAAGCTGATAAGCTAAAACTGTTAAATAAGGCATAAAAGGAAATGAAATGAAAACATATACGAAAAAGTCCTAAGGGCATGATGATTAAGTGTTTGTGCTGTTAAGAGTGAGGTCGTAGGTACTCCGGATGTCCTGGACCGTGCACTTTTTATAAAAATTTGTTTTTGAAAACTTTTTTTGAAAATCTTGTAACCAACTGTAAATTAAGCACTTTTTTATAAACTACTACTTTTTATATAAAACGATAAGAGCTCATTAAATAAGCAATTAAGTTCTTAGTTTGGCCTAAAATGCTTAGAACCTTTAAACTAAAACTGAATAAACTCTAAAAGCACAAATAAGCTAAAAACAAAACCAAATAAGCTAGGATAACCTAATACTAGACTGAATTAGCATTTGTAAGCACAAAATAAGAATCTAAACTAAACAAAATAAGCACAAAAGCAAATGAGCAGATTACTAGTTTTTAGTTTTTAAAGTTTTAAAGTGACAAAGAGGGTTTTGCATGCCCCTTCGAAATTAAGCTGGATTAAGACTATTTTTTTAAAAGCATGAAAAGCAAACAATTTAGTTCAAGGAGCTTAAAGGGCTTGTGCCTAAGAAATTTTAGAGTCTTAAACTTCTAGAGATTTATTCTAACTTTTGAGATTTAAAACTGCTTAAAATCTAACCCCCTACTTGCATACCAAAATAGTTTTTGACCCAATTCCTATAAGACCAATGAAATAGTGCAATAACTTGAAATACCATATTCTAAACATGAAATATGATGCATTTTGGTTATGAAAAACAACACGTAACTTCTTGAATCTTAAAATCAAAACTAGAACAGATTTAGTGCTTGAAATCTTCACAGATTGAACATATGATTAGAAAAACATAAAAACTTCTTAAAACCTATTTAAATCTTATCTAAACTAGATCTAATATTGATTAATGATGAATCAAAGCTGGTTTTAGTAACTACAAAGTGCATAAACAGGTTTTACACATGAAAATTTTGACCTTGACCCGCAAACACTCTTTAAATTTGGGAAAATTGCATTTATTAACTGAAAACAGTTTATAACAAGCTGTTAAAACGTAAATTAAAATAAAGGTAATAACAAGGGACTAAATAAGCAATTTATGTTTAAAGCAGCATAAGAGCACAAATGTAGAGAATAAGAAATTCGATAAAATAAGCTAAAAATGGAAAAGGAAACCATTACCAATGACCTTTGCTCAAAAAAACAAGGTCTAAAATGCTCAATGAAGAGCTTGTCAACAGCTCTAGCTTGTTGAAAACAAGCTAGTGAAACCCATAAGCCTTTCATTATTGCTTGTCATCATAAGCTATAAACACAGAAGGTTTTTATGTAAAAAAAAGAGCTTGTAAAAGCAGGGAAATAAAGTTTAAGCTTTTGAGAAAGCTTAAAAAGGTTTTGCAAGTGTAAAATGAACTTATGGAAAGCTTGTAAAGTGGGTTTTAAAGTAAATAAGCTAAATGCGCATTAAGAACTTAAAAGACAGATTTGCCATAACAAACCTTAAATTTCATTAAAAACTTAAAAAGTTTACAAGACTTAAACGTAAATTATAAAAAAGTAAGTTGGAAAGTTAAGCTATTCTACTCATACCCTCCTCGCTTATAAGAGAAACCTAAAACTATTTATAGAAAAAACAAAGAAGCTTGGGTCTTGATCTTCTCTTGCTACTTCTGTGAGAGGTGTGCTTCTTATGTGAGGAGGATGAGAGAGTGCTCTCCAAGCCTTGAATCATAGGCCTTGATCTTCATTTGTGTTTCTTTGAACCCATCACAGCCCTTGATTCTTCTTGTCTAATAATCCTTAATAGGATTGCCAACATGTCTTGTCATCTTGCTGGGGGTGGGGTCTGAAAGGTGGGGTGTGAGTGTTTTGTCGTGGTGCAGGGTAAATTGGAGGGGAAAGGGGAATAGTGATTTGGCGGGTTTAGATTTTGTTTATATTTAATTGATTTGGGTTAACGAGAGTTTAGGGTGTTGTGGTTATGGGGTTTAATGTTGTTTATTATTTAGGGACTATCTGCCTTAGTCCTAAGGGACTAATGGATTGTAATGGTTTGGCTAATGGGCTTTAGTCTTGCGGGTGGAGTTACCCTATTGATTGGGCTTTGGGCTTTTATTATATAAAAGGCTTAATGGGTTGACTTGGCCCACTTAACATGGGTACGGGTTAGCCCATTTAAGATGCACACGTCTTTGGCTTCGACTTTGACTTTGAATTTTTGATTTTGACTTTGAATTTTCACGCTCTTTCCATTCTCGTGCTCGGTTTTATCGGTTTTGGCTTTGTTTTTGTCCTTTAGTTTATATCTGTTACATGCACAACACAAATAGCAAAACACACATATATTTGGCATTTTATGTCCGTTTTTGGTTATTTTTTATGTCGTTCTTTTTAGGTAAATAGGTAATGTGTAATTAAGAACATACCAAAATCCCCCATACTAAGATATTGCCGTGTCCTCACGCAATGCCATAAGTAAACTGTTTAGAAAACTAAGAATCTTAATCCCCCTCGACTAATTACCTCAAAAAGTAGCTAAGTGTTCTCATAAGGGAGTTGTGTGAATTATTAGTTTTGAAAAGCCCCGTTTCGACCATTTTTAAATATTCATATTTATTACCACACATATTTTTTTATATTTCCTTTTTTCCTCATTTTTTTATACTTTTCTTTTTAGCAACTAACTAGAATGTTTGGCTTTCGTTATTTTCAGAACTGTTTTGGGTCACGGAATAGAGTGCTTCAATCTAAATTCTCGTCCTGATTTTCACTTGTCCCAAAAATCAAGCTTTAAAAACTATAACACTGTTAACATATAAGTTAAGATGCTAACACTACTCCATACTGGTAACTTGTAAAACTTTTCGACTCCCGACATGTTATTATATCTTAGTTGAATGGCTTATTTCGAATTGTTCAACATAGGGTTCATCTTTTTAAGAAAATAGAAATATTTCTATGCTTTCACGTTGCTACCCCCTGAAGAATTATGATTTTTGAAGGCGATGATTCATCCACTGGTTGTGTAGCGAGCTTTTCTTCTTGGCACATACGTAGTCCGAGACCAGGTCTTTTAGGTGACGGGGCTTTTGACACCCGCCGCGATATAGCTAGCGGAACTCAAGGGACCTACTTGGTTTCAAAAAAACTTTAGGAGCTTCCGTTGAAGATAAACAATGCATTAGAAAAATCCAAGTTTTAAATGAAATTAGTCTTAGTTCAAAGGCATAATTAGAATTTAAGAAATAAAAATTATTTTCCCAATATTTATTAAATAAGCATTATATTAATACTTAACATAATATCAATTATTACATACCTTTAAACGAAGGAAATCGTCGACGCGTTTTGAAGGCTTATGCAACATCGGTGTGGAGCCGGCAAGAGTGCAGCAAAGTTTTATCAGAGCTCGAATAAGATTACTATGTGCCTTATTTAGAAATACTGCACATCGGTTGTGAGCCGGCCAAGATGCAGTTAAAGTTTGTGATTAGGCCGCGACGGTTTTATATTATTATTATTACCTCATTTTTCATTTTTTTGCACTATATATTACCACGAATTTAAGTAGAAATTTCTTGTTTAAAAAATATAAATATAAATTTGAACTAAGACTAAATAAATTATTGTTATTGACTATATTTCAAAAATTGTTGATTTAAGCTTAATTTTCGAAAAGAGCACGTATTATTAGTCCGGTCAAAAGCTTATGGGAGAAAAAGCCACAACTGACACTTTGAGCTCTTAAGATTTCCAACTAATCTTTGTTTAGCATCTAACTCAAATAATTAAGCTCTATCATTTCTCGTTTTTCGCAATGTTTTTAAAATCTTTAATAAAAGAGATTCCCGAATGCTTAGTCAAATAAACAAGCTTTAGTCAAGTTTATAACGGGTTATGGGACTCAAGGTAGAGAGCTCAACACCTCGAGTCGAGTTTGTCAAAATTCTATTCTTATTCTACCCAGCAGGGGGGAAAAGTAAAAATTCTGAAAAATACTATTTTATTTTGTGAAAAAAATTTAAATTTTTCATTTTTTGAGTATTTTGGTAGTAAAACGGGTATTACGTGAAAACAACGACTGAGGCACAATCAATCGATAGACCCCCCCCCCCCCCAGACTAGAACTAAGATTGACCTTAATGTGTTTTAAGAACTGTTTCTATGTTAAATTTAAATCTGTTTATTAAGATTTCGATGCTCAAAGAATAAACGTGTGGTCAGATAAGATTTAGGATATTGGATTCCCACTAATATGCTAAGGATGAAGATCGAATGTGAACGAAGGACAAAACCACGAGCATGAGAGTCTTCAAAATCCGGGGCAACCCTGGACAAACATCACAAAACACAAAGCACAAGAAAGGAAGAGGCGAACCTCCTCACGACACACTTATTTATTAATACTACTATTAGGATAAGCATGGGTTGCCAGCCCCAGTTTGAAGGCGCTTGTCTTTATTCAAGAGTCACAAGCTTGACTCGATCCCATATTGAGCTGGTCAATGTGACGGATAGAAAATGGAGATGACGGGTACATCCCAAGGTAGGAATGTTCCCTCCATAGATCATTACCGGGCTTTCAAAAAAAAGTTGGAAAGCTTTAAAGCCCCGATGAGATAAGAGATGAAGTTTGTCCTCATTTTCGAATGAAAATGGAAGCAAAGTGTCAATCACTGGACAAAGGGTGGTTGTGTGTGGGGTACAAGTTCTAGCAATAAGAACATAAATGGTTTAGAAATATCACCCACCACTTTGGCAGTCAAAAGTCCCGTATCGGGCTCAAAGTAAATTCCATCATCCGGCGGTTTCGCAGGAGGACGAGGGATGATGGGTTGGAACATCAAGATGAAATGACCCATTTTCAGAAAGTGAAGGGGAATCATTGCTAAGCAATTCTTAAAGGAAAAGGATATCCCCTTCAGAGTCATAGTCATCATTCTCATGCCTGATGGCATCGAGTCATCCGGAGTAAGAAAAATATCAATCTCATCCATAAGAGAGTCACTACCCTCAAATAAATTTGGGGGGTCGGAGATGGAGGAGAAAGATTCGATGATGTTACTTTAGGATAGCAGCAGAATTTTCAGAAATTGAATTCTTCCGGAAGTTCATTGAGGAGCTTGAATATCATACAACCAATTCTCAAACAAGACGAATTTCTTTCCTTCTGGGTTATCCAAGTACGGCCTTCATTCACATTTCTGTAGACATCAAATTGGATACTATGAACACCGCGAGTTCAACGGAGACCAACTCCTCAAGAAGAGAACTCAAACCTAGGAAGCAAGAAATTATTAAAGTATCTCGATTAAGGCTAAAGATTCTATAAGATCGGACTCTGCATTAAAGTGCTGCGGATCTATCTTAGTAGAAATTTGTTTTTTTTTTGATTTCTTCATTAAAAGGAGGGTATAGAATAAAGTTTTGATATTTTTCTCTTCGGAACGTCTCTCATCAGAAATGACGCGTCACTCTCTGGAGGTGTAGAATCGTCGTCTAGAATCAAAGATGAGATTAGAAAAATCGTAAAAAAATTATCACAAACGGGGATAATCACACTGCTTCAATATCGGATAAATCCTTGGACTTACTTGGGGTTAGTAGCGTCCTTCAACATAGACTATGTTCGTCGTCCGATTCCATTCTCGGAAATAGTGTTTGTCAAGATGCTATCCTCCATTATGCGAGAGAAGTCCGCAATAGTGAGTTGGGTGTTTTTGTGATTGCAGTATAGGGAAACTCTTATAACACATGTCACTCATAGGGATAGAAACTCCTCGTCATCCGGATTCTTTGTATTCGTCGTAGCAAAAAGAATTGTAAATATTGTGAAGGATAAGTATAAGATTAGACCTGCTTCTAGATTGCTGAAAGACTTTTTCTTTTTATTAATTTCATACTGCATTCCATTGAAATTTTCTTAAGCTCAGTAATGTCTTAATCTCAATACTCAATCTTATCATTACTATTAATCCTTAATGATTAATAAAACTTTTTATTTGATCGTAGCATACTGTTGCTTGTCAGATCCTCCTATTCTTGGATACTCATTTCTTGAGGAGGTTGATAAATGACGGGAAACTACGAGGGTTGGAATTAGTCAAAACCGGAAGAAATAGAATTATAACAAAGATTAGGTTCGTAGAAATTTTGGTTCATCGGTTGACACTGAAAATTCTTATGAGGACCCCAACAGTTTTCACAACAAGGAAAGTATTGTTGGATAAAAACTTTTGTGAAGTTTGTGGGAAAATTATTATCAAAGTTTGATTTGAAACACAGGTCTCTAATCGTTAGACAACGAAATTGAGGTGGACAATCGTAACAGATATATGAGCACGTTTACCCACCTACATGACTCACAAGTACCACCGTTGACAAACATAAATATACTTTAAGGGAATCTCCACACCCGTAGCAATAACGTTGGTTGATTTGTGGAGGACTTTGTGAAAAAATTTCATTGGGGTCCTGATTATAGATAAATGGTTCTGGGAGTGTTAATAACCAAAAGTTTAGGATTTGTCATTAATGACTCAGGAGAGTGAGGTTTGGGGTTGTTGAAGACTGTTTGTAAAAAATCTTTTGAAATGAGTTGGTGTATTGGACAATTATCTCGAATAATTTTTCCATCTTCACCACAACGATAAAGAAAACAAACTTCAACCATAAACTTTCTTCTACACCGATCACAAGTGCATTGTCGACAATGTAGACCACCAAACGGGTCCACACTTAAAACAACATCGTGGGGTGAATGACGACATAAGAATTAAACAAATTGAGATTAAGAAGAATATTTTTGAATTTTTTAAGTATTTTAAACAAGAAAAAATATTTTTGGGACCGATAAATCAACAGGTGTCCTGGTGGCTCCTTTTAGACAACGCACAAAGCAGCGGAGGGCGGGGTAAGCGCAAATGTTTTAAAAACTCTTCTCCTTTCCTTGTCGTGTTGACGTTGGGTAGTGGTGTTATTTTAATTTGCCGTTTCGATATGATTTGGTTTGTAGATTGTGTAGAAATGGGTGAATGTGTGGTCGGATGGTTCACTGGTGAAATGACGCTACTATTCGGGTTGGAGTTTTGGTTGTTTTGTTGTTTTGGTCTCAGAAATTTTATTGGTATTACTTGAGGTGTGGAATTTTTAGCTTTGATAGAATGGAATAGGTTCTTTCAGGGGTATGAAAGCAGATAACTACACAGGGAAGGGTCTTTAAACCTAATCTTTGAGACGGTAATACAATAATCATTTCCAACCTCTGTCCTGGGCAACAGCGCCAAAAAATTGATTTCTTAAAAACTGGCCTATACTATTATATAATTTATAGTATTATATATATAATATAACTGTAGTAGCAAGATAAGTCTCAATTAATAGAGAGTGTAGTGATTTCCGTTAAGGGTTGTTTTAAAGAAAATTGACTTTTAAATTCAAATGAAAATGCCCAAAACTTCCGGAGTCGCTTTCCCGACGAGGATGAATTGGGAATCGTGTTTGGGTTCGTGTTGTTCGGTGATTGAATGATCGAAGTATTGATTTGGATTCTATTTCTACTAATAATATGTAAAAACAACAAAAAGGACGGAAACTAAAATAGAAAGCAATTAAGAGATTTAAACGAAAAACTTAACGGGAATTATAAAAAACGCGACTACTAATACTTAAAATATCAATCTGTACCTAAAAATTTAAATTTAATTTTTAAAAATGCCTAATGAGTATATAAAAATAATTTTAGAAAAAAGAATTATATTTTTTGGACTTTTATTTTATTTATTATGAATTAAAAACACTTTTGATCTAAAAAAATGCATAAAAATAGTAAACAAATTTTAAAAATTCTGAAAAAATTAAGAAAAAGCTATTTAACTATTGTGCTAATATAAGAAATGTTAAAAACTTGTGAAGTAAGCTAAACTGCTTAAGTGCTAAATAAGCTTATATAAGCTGATAAGCTAAAACTGTTAAATAAGGCATAAAAGGAAATGAAATGAAAACATATACGAAAAAGTCCTAAGGGCATGATGATTAAGTGTTTGTGCTGTTAAGAGTGAGGTCGCATGTTCGAGTCCTGGACCTGCACTTTTTATAAAACATTTTTTTTTGAAAACTTTTTTTGAAAATCTTGAAAACCAACTAAAAATAAGCACTTTTAAAACTATAACTTTTTATGAAAACTGATAATGAGCTCAGAAATAAGCAATTAAGTTCTCAGTTTTTGCTAAGAGCTTAGAACCTTTAAACTAAAACTGAATAAACTCTAAAAGCACAAATAAGCTAAAAACAAAACCAAATAAGCTAGGATAACCTAAATTACTAGACGAAATTGCATTTTTGTAAGCAGAAAATAAGAATCTAAACTAAACAAAATAAGCACAAAAGCAAATGAGTAGATTACTAGTTTTTAGTTTTTAAAGTTTTAAAGTGACAAAGAGGGTTTTACAGCCCTCGAATTAATTTTTCATAAGCTATTTTAAAACCATGAAAAGCCAAAACAAATTTAGTTCAATAGCTAAAGGGCTTGTGCAAGAAATTTTAGAGTCTAAAACATCCTAGAGCTATTCTAACTTTGAGATTTAAAACTGCTTAAAATCTAACCCCTTACTTGCATACCAAAATAATTTTTGACCCAATTCCTATAAGACCAATGAAATAGTGCAATAACTTGAAATACCATATTCTAAACATGAAATATGATGCATTTTGGTTATGAAAAACAACACGTAACTTCTTGAATCTTAAAATCAAAACTAGAACAGATTTAGTGCTTGAAATCTTCACAGGTTGAACATATGATTAGAAAAACTTAAAAACTTCTTAAAACCTGTTTAAATCTTATCTAAACTTGATCTAATACTGATTAATGATGAATCAAAGCTAGTTTTAGTAACTACAAAATGCATAAACAGATTTTACACATGAAATTTAACCTTGACCCAAACACTCCTTTAAATTTTGAAAATGCATTTTTAACTAAAATAGTTTATAACAAGCTTAGAACTAAATCAAATAAGTAATAATAAGACTAAATAAGCAATTATAAAGCAGAATAAGCACAAAAAGCAGAAAATAAGCAAATGCATAAATAAGCTAAAAAAATGGAAAATGGAACATACCAATGACCTTTGCTCAAAACAAGGTCCAAATGCTCAAAAGAGCTTATCAACAAGCTTTAACAAGCTAGTGAAACCTATAAGCCCTTCCAATATTGGCTTATCATCCATAAGCTATAAAACAGAATTTTTGTGTAAAAGAGCTTTAAAATAGGAAATAAAGTTTAAGCTTTTGAGAAAGCTTAAAAAGGTTTTGCAGGTGTAAAATGAACTTATGGAAAGCTTGTAAAGTGACTTTTAAAGTAAATAAGCTAAATGTGCATTAAGAACTTAAAAGACAGATTTGCATAACAACTTAAATTTTATTAAAACATAAAAAGTTTACAAGACTTTAAAAGTAAATTATAAAAATAAGCTGGAAATTAAGCTATTCTATTCCTACCCTCCTCGCTTACAAAAGAAACTTAAAACTATTTATAGAAAAACCAAGAAGCTTAGGTCTTGATCTTGATCTTCTCTTGCTACTTCTGTGAGAGGTGTGCCTCTTATGTGAGGAGGATGAGAGAGTGCTCTCCAAGCCTTAAATCATAGCCCTTGATCTTCATTTGTGTTTCTTTGAACCCATCACAGCCCTTGATTCTTCTTGTCCAATAATCCTTCATAGGATTGCCAACATGTCTTGTCATCTTGCTGGGGGTGGGGTCTGAAAGGTAGGGTGTGAGTGTTTTGTCGTAGTGCAGTGTAAATTAAAGGGGAAAGGGGAATAGTGATTTGGCGAGTTTAGGTTTTGTTTATATTTAATTGATTTAGGTTAACGGGAGTTAAAGGTGTTGGGTAATGGGGTTAATGGTGTTATTTATTAGGGACTAACTGCCTTAGTCCTTAAGGACTAATGGTGTAATGGATTGGCTAATGGGCTTTAAATCTTGGGCCGGGTTATAATGATTTGGCTTTGGGCTTTTAATTATATAAAAGGCTTAATGGGCTGACTTGGCCCATTAACATGGGTACGGGTTGGCCCATTTAAGATGCACACGTCTTTGGCTTCGACTTTGACTTTGACTTTTTGATTTTGACTTTCACTTTTCACGCTCTTTCCATTCCCGTGCTCGGTTTTGTCGGTTTTGGCTTTGTTTTTTTCCTTTAGTGAATATCTGTTACCTGCACAACACAAATAACAAAACACACATATATTTGGCATTTTATGTCCGTTTTTGGTTATTTAGACTCGTTTTTATAGGTTAAAGGTATGTGTAATTAAGCACATACCACCAAGCCAAGTTCTAAAGTCTACAACATCACTAGCACACTCATATTTTGTGGAATTTGGGTAAACATTTGGAAATGGATAAGGTTAAATCCTCACAATATCTAATAAGGGTTATTGTGTGCAGGTTATGTATCAAGTAATTTCACAAAAGTATGCTTGAAATTTTTATAAAATTTGAGCATAATTTAAGCATTTTAATGTGAAAAATAGGACAAGTATACATTCTAATTCCCATCCCCCCACTTGAATTATACAACGTCCTTGTTTTATAGATAAAACATTAAAAACGGGAATTAAAAAGATTTAGAATGAGAAACTCCCCTGATATTTTGCTTGGTAGATTCTCCATGTAGGTTTATTAAGCAAGAATTCATGTTGAACAGCCGTCTTGGGTTTCAAGACTCCAACACTTCAAAATTTTCAGATCGTAGATTCTCCACCGACATTGTCAATTTCTTTTCTGTCTGCGAGGTCCTGTGTGAATTATAGGAAAAACGATGCATTCCTATCTTGGTACCTACGGTTAATTTAAACTAAACTAAATACTAAATACGGGTCAGTTTTTCAAATACGCCGTATCATGTGCATGAATACGCCGTATTGCCAGAACTGACAATAATGTTTTAAAGTGCATAAAAATAAAGGACTGATAACATCCAGACAATCAATACGCCGTATGGTATGGAGCGGATACGCCGTATTGATGTCTGGGAAGACAGACTCGATAAAAATAAATAACACTCCAGGTTGTCTCCCGGGAAGCACTTTGGTTTATAGCGAAGTCTTTAAGTTAGACTTTTCTTCAGCTTTCACACTCTTGTAAACACTCTCTCTTCTCAATTCTTCTTTTGATTTGGATAGCGTGCTTTGTTCCATAACATACTCACGAACTATGGTGTTGAACTTACTGCCAGTCTTTGTTCTATCATGCATAAACAAGTCAAAACGTCACATCATATTATATACACAAAAATATGGAACCTGTTTAAAGTTAGATACATCATGATATGAATAATATATATAAAAAAGATAGAAATAAAAAGATAATGGATAGAGATCATGGATCTGGTTGCTGCTCATCCTGCTGGGCTGTGGAGGTGTTGGCAATGTCAGTCCTGCGTCTGGTACGCCTCTCATACGAGATCTAAAAGTCTGCATAGCTGATGTACCTGACCCCAGCTTGACTCATCATCTATGAGAGTACAACAACCGTCCAAGTAGAGAATCTGGAGAAATCGCATGCCATACTGTCTAATATCTCTCTCTGCTCGCCTAGTGCTCCACAAATCTTATGCACATCCTCCTCTACCCTGGCTAACCTCTGATCTATAGTTCGAGATGGTCGGGCTACAGGTGGTGGTGGCTGAGGTACCTGTACGGGTGTTGGAACAGTCGAAGCACCCTCATCAGCTATAGGAGCATCCTCAACGGCCTCAGGGGCACCAGCTGCAGCATCAGGCTGCCTCTCTGGTCCCGGGGCTACCCAAGCCCAAGTATCATCAAGCTTTATGCATAACTACAGCCTCACCAACTCGGCCATATCAATAACAGGGAGCTCTCGTATAATCACTCTCAGTCCCTAAAGTCTCTCCTCGGCAAGTAATCCAAAATGCTCAGCCAAACGAGCAACATACTGACCTCCAGATATCATATCCCCCTGCTTCCTCCCTGAAGCAAATAATCTCAAGTACCTAGCCAACAGATAAGGGACGTTGACCGAGTCAACGTCCATCCCTCTCAAATAGAATAAACCAGTCACGGTCACCTTCTCAGGTGCCTGATTGCTCCCAGCGATGTGGCGGGCAATCAATCTGTGACACAACCTTAGCATAGGATCCCTGATAAGAGTGTAAGAAGGGGGTGTACCCAAAAAATCCCTTGATAACGAGATCCCAATCCAGTAAGCACACAAATCCCCCTTGTCGGGGATCTGCCTCGCGCTCTCAGCCCAGTATAAACCAAAACCTACAGTCTGCATCTCCTTAGCTGTGTGTAATCCTAAGGACAAAATAAACTCTCTCCAGCTCATACGCCTCCTAACTTCTCCTAACTGAAACTGTAAAGCCCCAGCTATGTCCAAATCAAACACTTCCTCTCCAAACCTAAATGTACTAAAGAACTCCAAAATGAGCTCGTGTACCAATAGGCCTCTAATCTCAAATAGCCTCCTCTAAGCTCGGCTAGTAAACATACTCTTCCCCTGAGCATCTCGGTGCTCCATCAGCATCCTACCTCTCAACCCCTCAGCCATCAGATCGGGCAATCCCTCAAAATTGAATACCTGAACCCTATGCACCTCTCTCCTGTATATTCTAGCCAATCTCGTCTCGAAATCCACTAAATCAGCATCAGTGTACTGTAATCCCTCATACCTAAGGTACTGGTGCCTCTGATCTCTTGGTGGAAGAGCCATATCTGTAAAATCAACGAGATTAGCATAAAGTTTATAAATTTTTAAACATTCTGTTCTGAGGGTGGATACGTCGTATAAAGATCTGTCTAGTCAATACGTCGTATGGATAAAAATCAATACGGCGTATGGGAATCAAAACACATGATCTTTATCAAATCAATACGCCGTATTCGTTTTACTAAATACACCGTATTGATGTTTTAATATTTGGGTAAAATTGAGTCAATACTCCGTATCCATGTTAATGGATATGCCATATTGCTTTGCAGTTTAAAAACGAAAAGGGGTTTCCCTTTCTACCCATTTTGACCCATTTCTTAATTCTCGAAAGCTGGTCACATGTAAGGGAAAAGGGATCCAATAGTAAGGTGTTATTCAATTGCTCAAAACTATTAATCTAAACCTAACCCTAACCCTAATTTTAATTCTAATCGAAAATAAAAAATTAAAAGGGGGAAGGGGAAATTACCGTTTGATCATGATAAAGAAGATGACGATTACGAATCAAAAATAACAACGGTGATCTCCAAGAGTTTTGCAGTAAAATCTTTTTGTTTAAGGGAGTGAAAAAGTGTGGTAAAACTCAATCCGGCGTATCAGTTGCGCTTTTATACCCAGACTCGATATGCCGTATTGGTGTTTGAGAAATACGCCGTATTGGGCGAATTTTGTTGACTTAGTCAACACAAGTTAAAACAGTGGATACGCCGTATAGGTGGTAACCTAATACGCCGTATCCGTTCTTGGAGACCAATTTTTCCTAGATTTAACAAAGTAAAGAAAACGTACCTTGGCCTCCGCAACATTCTTGTATAATCACCATCCTTATATTACCGTTTCGGGTCGAACGGGATGCCAAACAGCACATACAAATTCTTAACAAGATTGAATAGCATCCCGTTGACAAGATAATTCCAAGCCACGATATTTACATTTAATTCCATGACAAAACTTTTCATAATGAAAACTTTATTGATTTTATCGTAACTTTCCTCAAGAAGTTTATTTGACCCTTGTGTATTCTCATTACCCCCTGAAGATTGTATCATATCGATTTCATTATCATCATTGTCTTTATCCGATTTTTGATCATCAGGATAAATTATATTGAAAGGAAATAGATCATTAAAGTACAAAACATTTTGTTCCTCTTCATAATATTTGGACAACGATGTTTCATCTTTAAAATCAAATTCATCGATATGTTGAGGGCATAAAGTGGGTTCAGTTGAGAAATCTGATTTAGACGTTAGAGCATCATTGTAAACAATGGCTGGAAATTTATTCTCAAAATCTTTAAAGAAGTCTAAATCATCAATACAACTGACCTTTGGCTCGGGTGATAGAAACAAAGGCATATTGACTTTTTCATTATCGTTTTCCGAATCCGTTTTCAAATCATTAGCATGAATTATTTTATAAGAAAACGAGTTTTTGTCAAAAACTACCGTGTAATCTTCATCGTCGGATTCGTCAAACGATAATTTAAAGTCAGTTTCATTGTTGTTAAGAGAACTTACTGTGGGTTCATAAGAGAGTGTTTCATTCGATGTCAAATTATCATGGAAGACTATAGCTGGGAATTCGGTTTCAACGGATCTGTGGTCGTGAACGTCTTCATCATAGCAGATCTTACCATACTTAACAGTTTCTCAGTTAAACACTTTCCCATGTTTTCGAGCTTTTTCTTCCTCGATCCTGATATATTCGTCCATAGTAATGTTCGGGTCGTCCATCATATAATAAACTTACTAGGGCACAAAACCATCAAATAACGTATAAATCGTATTCAGTAAACTGAATACGCCGTATAAACACAATAAGCAAGCAAACAGGAAAATAAACTATTCTTAACTACAATAATCTTAAGAGTTAGATCTAATCTAATGTTAAAAACCAAAATATCAAATAAAAATCAAGATTAAATTTTCACTCCTCGGCAGCGGCGCCAAAAACTTGATGTGCTGTCATTGTGTGGTTGTAAATTATGATTCAAGTTTTAAATTTATATTTTGCCGACTAAACCAAAAAAACACTTTAATGGGCAGTGTACCCAGTCGGTGGTAGTTTCGTGGTAAGTAGGGTGTCGATCACTAAGAGCGAGAAACACTTCCAATTTATTAATACTTTGGTTTTTCTAATATAAGTTAGTCTAATCTATGTTAAACCTATGCTAAACCTATGTTAATCCTAAATCTAATGGATAAGGGGGGTTTTCAGCCTGAGAGACTGGCACAAGTTTTGTGGTGAATAAAACCAATTCAAGATACTAAAACACACGCAAGAAAATTAACAAAAGATAAAAGAGTGGTCTAGCCAAATATAAGAAAACTGTATTAGCCATTATTAATCTAATCAGAACGTTGGTTTGTTTATTTAGTGCAATGATTACTTATCTCGAGCTGGCATATCATTCTTAAGATTAAGGTGGTACTTCTTCCTTAAACCTAGAAATGTAGAATTCTGTCACAATTAAACGCATCCGCATAAAGCATCCTTATTTGCTGATTATAATCTATCTTAGTGACTAAAGCAATGGTGATCTTGTTAAACCCTAGCTCATGGAGACTTTACCCACTTACTGCTTAATGGCAATTCATACACTAGTAGTCCACTAACCAAGTCTTTACCAATAAATCGAGAAGATACTCGTTGATCCCAAGGTCACATGTTGGTCTAACTAAGCTCACAATCTAAGGACAAAGATAGGTCATTATTTGTGATCCTATTGGTCTAGATGTATAAATCACTATATGGAGAGCTATCCCGGCATCTAGATTACTTTGTCCGTATCACTAGATCCAGTTGAATAATAGATCACATACAAAAGCACGTAAACAAGTATAAATTGATAAACATAAACAAGCAATCAACGATAAATTAAACAATCGAGATAAACAATACCAAACATTCAGATCTTCATAATAATGGCTAATACCCGAAGATATTAGCCTTCAAACGTCATAATTAATACAAAAGTAATGATTTAGCGAAGGTAAATGAACTGAGTTAACGAATGATACTAAAAACTGAATGATTACAAGAGTATAAGAAATTACACGTTGTCTCCTATGGAATTAATCACTTTGCAAGACCTCTTCTACTCTTTTTCTCCTCTGAAAATTGACTTTTATGGTTTAGGTATCGAGAATATGATTTAGCACACTTAAAACTTGTTTTTGAGTTTTCTATTTATAAGAAGTTACACGTTGTCATTATGGAATTAATCGCTTTGCGAGACCTCTTCTACTCTTTTTCTCCTCTGAAAATTGACTTTTATGGTTTAGGTATCGAGAGTATGATTTAGCACACTTAAAACTTATTTTTGAGTTTTCTATTTATAAGGTCTGGAAAAAGGTCGATACGGCATATCCAAAGTCTTGGATACGGTGTATCAGGGGTTTCTTGGAGTAGGGACCACGTTTGATATCTTCCAGAATATTCACATTCTATAACTTGAATACGGCGTATTGGTCTTCTCTGGATACAGCGTATTAATCTTGTTTCCATCTTGGTCTTTGGTGAGTGCAGGCACAGATATGCCGTATCTTCCTTAACGAATATGGCGTATTAGTTGTCAAAAGAGTAATCTTCAAAATATCTTCGTTTAAGATCCAGAATGCGTGCCTTTTAGTTAATCTTGACCAAGTACTCTGTAATTACTGCAATTCTCAAATACAAACGATTAAGTAACAATTATTTGCAATAATTATACAAAATGAGTTAATTACATGGGATAAATAATGCTATAAAATAGATGTTATTTTATGTCATCATTACCACTAGTCAAACCCACCTCTAACCGGCGGCTAACCATCCAACCGCCAGTTGGACCACCCTAGAGAATCCCACAGCCGCCGGCTAATGGTGGTTCCGCCGGCCGTTGGGAATTTTTGCCTAGTTTTTCGTGGGTCACTTTTTATTCCTTCGGTACCGCTTTCAAATTTTTATCCGCCTCGGTTTGATCCTGAACCTCGCGGCTAGAACCCAAAGTCCTTCAAACCAACCGGTCTGATAGATTTGGAACAAATTTCTTTTTCGTGACGTTGTGCATTTTAGTATTAATCCAAGTTTGTCTTTTTATTGGTCTATTACTTTGTTTTTATTAGTGCAAAAGTGTTTTTTAATTGTCTTTAGTCTTTTGTTTATAAACACCTTTAGATAAAAAAAATGTTTAGTAGTTAGTTATATAGTCGAAAAATATATATATAATTTTTTTTTCTATAGTCGTCTTCATTAAGTACTTTCGTTATTATTATAAAACTTTAGTTAAAAAAAATCTTTTAGAAAAGTTAACTCGTAACTAGTATATTTTTATAAATCTTCTCGTAGTAATAATAATAGTTACACTTTTCTAATAGTAGTTTATTTTTGTTTACCTCAACTTAAGAAAAAAAATACAAAAAGAAATTTTTTTCGTTTATTTAGTTTATCGTTTTATTTTCATTTCTTTTGACGTTTTGAAAATCGCTCCGGGTTTGTATAAACTCGCATTCTTGGGGTAAGAAACTCGTTAGTCCATTCTACGAGCTTAAACGTAAAATCAAAAAGAGGACTAAATCCAATAAGACACCAACC
This sequence comes from Tanacetum coccineum, assembly GCA_026074375.1. Taxonomy (NCBI): domain Eukaryota; kingdom Viridiplantae; phylum Streptophyta; class Magnoliopsida; order Asterales; family Asteraceae; genus Tanacetum; species Tanacetum coccineum. Next base: position 20,203 of record BQNB010118642.1, read on the forward strand.
GTATCCCTCGAGATTGAGTCACCCGAACCTTACACCAAACAACCGTTCATCGAGGAACTTTTCGTTGTAAAATCCAAGATCAACATATTTGAGGAAATATTCAAAACACCGCCCGATTCCCCACCCGTAATCATCGTTGATCTCGATGACCAACCCATGTGGTCAAGCACTAGGACCGTTGCTCCAACTCCTAGTTCCGCTATTATTCAACACCATCTTCCCAATTTCGTTATCAAGGGTACCCACATGCAAATGATTCGGGAGAATCAATTTGATGTGCGAATCCAGTCCGATCCTCACCGACACATAACCAATCTTCTTAAGATTACTAACCTTTTCCAATATGGTGAAAATCAAGAGGTGGCGGTTAAATTGAGGACTTTCCTTTCTCGTTATCTGGAGAAGCTAAGACTTGGTTAAATGAACTTAATGAAGGAACTATAACTACGTGGATAGAAATGATAGAAGCTTTTATTTGCCGATACTTTTCTCTCGCAAAGTTTAAACGTCTCCTAAACAAAATTCAAAGCTTTCACCAATACACTCATGAAACTCTCATCAATGCTTGGCTCCGATTGAAAGAAATGTTTCGTACTTGTTACGGACACGGTCTAACCAAAGGAACGATAATTCAAATATTCTATCATGGTTTAGATGGTCCAAATCAAGGAATTCTCGATGCCGGAGGAATCTTCCTCGAAATACTCCGAACGAAGCTTTCCAAATCCTTGAGGACAAATTCCTTTTGAAAC
>BQNB010118643.1:0-10011 GCA_026074375.1 Tanacetum coccineum
ATCGAGTGCAAGGATTCTTATGATTCCAACCTTGATAAGTCGACTTTCCTAGTCACACCTCTTTCTGATTCTAACAAAGATGAGTGTCTTACTCCAAGAGACGACATTAAGATTTTACTCCACCATGATCCGTCTACTCCTTTGAAAAGCGTTGCTTCCATTCTCGAGGGATTCATCAATGATCCACCTTTTGAAGAGAATGATAATTTTTTTGATTTGGAATGTAAAACGAACGATGCTCCAATTGATGAGGCTGAATGTTTCGATCCAGGAGGCGATAATGATGAGATCAATGCTTTTCTAGCTATCGAAGTTCCGACGTATATTGAAGGCTATTTTGACTCGGAAGGAGACGTAATCTATCTTGAGAGTTTGCTTAGTGATGATACCACCCATAATCTCTCTCCCGAAGTATTTTTTGATCATGAACCACAACATGATACTTTTTCTCCCAAAAGTGATCCTCTCCACCATGAGTTCACCGGTGAACTTATTACGATTCGTACAGGAATTGTTAGAGAGCACGAGGATTATATAAATCGAATGTCGTTGCTATGCGGAAATTCATCTTCCCGGTCGCCAGAAAATTTTCATACAATTATCGAGTCTCTTCCCTCATCTATTAACCTCTCCGGGGATAGTGATTCTAATAGGGAAGAGATCAATATATTTTCCGGATCGGATGATTCGATACCACCAGGTATTGAAAGTGATTTTGACTCAGAAGAGGATATTATTGATGATCCCATTCCCGAATATGAACGTTTAACCTTCGACATGGAACCTAATGTGCTCGTGATAAACAATGTTAATGAAGATGAATGTTTTGACCCAGGGGGAGGTGAGATTAATGTTGAAGTTGATGATTCCTTCACATTTGTCACTCGGACTTTTCTTCTGTATCTCACTTACCTTGAGGTTTCTCCCTTACTTTCCTCCACCGAGAATGAGGACACCATTTTTGACCCCGGCATCTCCACTTAGAGCCGGTGGCATCTCATCGGGATGGAACTTTCATGTGCTTAAATGTTTATCCAAACATTAATGAAAGCCCGATTGAGATTTTCTCTTCCACACTTTCTCCAAGGACGAATGAATTCGGGGATCGAGTCAAGCTATGTGACTAGGTTACCAAAAAACAAAGCGCTTCGTGGGAGGCACCCCATGCTTCTTTCTTATTTCTATTATGATGTGAGGAGGCTTGTACTCTTTCGATTCTTGTTGTTGTTTGTACTTGTGATTGTTTGCAGGATTAACCCAAAATTTTCTGAAGACTCTCGTGTTCGGTGTTTTGTCCCGGTCCACTCGAGCTTCCTAGCCTTTGCTTGCCATTAGTTTGGGGAAATCCGATATCCTAAAGATTATTATCGACTAACATTTATCTTTTAGCACACTTGATAAACGGCTTGAGATTTTTGTGATACTTTCTTTAGGCTTGAGTTATGCATTCGACCTTTTTGAGTTCTAGTATGGGGTTTTTAAGTCTTAGGCTAGGAAACATTGAGGACAATGTTTAATTTTAGTATGGGGTAGTATATCTTCGATATGATCTTACCTACTTTTGCCCGTTGTTCTCACGTACCCCGTTTTCCCACCAAAATTTTCAAAAATATGAAAAATTTTAAAATTTTCAAAAATAAAATAAGTGTTTTTGTCACAATTTTGACTTTCCTGCTGGGTAGAATAAGAGTAAATTTTGACCCGATCGAGCGTGTTGAGCTCTAGCTTGTTCCTTAACTTTTAGGCTAAGCGTTCGCGAAAATTCGCGAAGAACGAAAAATGATAGAGTTAAGTATGAGTGGGATGCTAAACAAGGATTAGTTGGAAATCTTAAGAGCTCATGTATGTAATTTGTGGCTTTTTCTCCCATAAGCTTCTAATCAGATTAATATACGTGCTGTTTTTGGAGATTAAACTTAAATCAACAATTTTTATGTAATATATAGCAAAAATTTTAGTCTTAGTTCAAACTTATACTTGAATTTTTCAAAAAGAAGTCTTCCTAAAAAAAATAATAATAATAATAATAATAATAATAATAATAATAATAATAATAATAATAAACATAAGTTGTGGGCTGATAAAAGTTTACTACCTCTTGCCGGCTCACAACCGATGTGGTAGTCTTCTAAAGAAAGCCCATAGTAAGAATAAAAATCCGAGACTGATAAAAGTTTGTTGCATCTTGCCGGCTCACAACCGATGTTGCAGCCTTCTAAAAGGTCGAGGGTTACAATTGCATAAATATTTAATATTAAGTTTGAATTAATAAATTGATTTCTTTTTGTTAAATTCAAATATGCTTTTGAACTTTGACTATTCTATTTTTAAAAGCTATGCATATACGGGAAACTTGAGAGTTTTTGAAACCTAAGGTCCGTGAGTCCCGATACTAGTCTCTATGGGGTGTCAAAAGCCTGGTCACTTAGCCGCAAGGTTGGGATGTGCCGAGACGAAAGTCGCTACATGGGATGATCTCGCCTTCAAATTCATTATTCTTGGGTGGAACGTAAAAGCATAGTATGGCCTTCCTGCTTAAAACGTTGATCCATGGTTGAAATTCAAAATGCACACTCACTTAAAGATATAGTTAAATGTCGAGAGTAGTTCACAAGTTGCAAATATGAGTAGTGTTAGCATCTTAACTGATATTTAGCTGTGATTTCGTTTTAAGCTTGGTTTGGATAAGTGAAAAGTCAGGAATGATGAATTTATCCTTTTTGGGGGCATTCTCGGATCGAAATGCATCTTGTTCTATGATCCCTAACAGTTATGGAAATAACGGAAGTCGGAATATTCTAGTAATTTTATGAGAAAAAAAATATATGGAAAAAAAAAGTTTTGAAAAATGGGAAAATGGGGTGTTTTAAAGCTTGTGATTTCTTAACTCTCTCCACAAAAGTCTTTGCTACTTTTCAAAGATTTAGTTTGGGGAAGTTTTGAGGTATTTGGTTTTAAAGCATATAATATTGCGTGAGGACACGCAATCGCTTAGTTTGGGGAATTTTGATATGTGAGAAATCACATATCCTTATTATATCCAAAATGGCCCTTAAATGATTAAAATGAGCAAAAATATACTTGTATTTGTGTATTTTGTTGTTTGTGAATGTGTAGGTACGGATAATGCAAAGATCACAAGAAAACGGTCAAAGCCGGACAAACACGGACACGGGAACGGAAAGAGTGCAAAAGAGCCGGAAGATTGCTATCAATGGTCAATAAAGTCAACTCTTGGTCAACATTGGTCAACCACAAAAAGACAAAATCCTCAAAATACCCAAAATGCCCTAAATGTTAAACCTAATTTCACCAAAAGTCCCTAAGCCCTAACACCGTTATCTCTTTATAATATAAGAGATAACGGTCGTTATCCCTTTATAACTTAACCCTTATAACCAAGCCCAATCCCATTTCTTTTTATAAAAAGCCCAAAGTCAAACACCCCTAACTAACAGTTAAAAAAGGGCGCGTAATCCCTTTTACTGTTCATCGTCGTTCTCGACGAGTTACCCATCAAAAACAAAGGGGTAATTGAAATAACCTTCCGTCAAAATCAAAGGGGTAATTAAAATTGATGATGTGGCTCTATGATTCGAGATGACCAAGTGTGACGATGTGGCAGAGTTTGAATGTCACACAGCCTCTCATTGGCCAAGATAACACACTAGAAGGGACACGCGATAATATGTATATGGAAACACACAAGGATAAGTTTTTACACGTACAATCCTATCCAAAAGAAGCACAAAAGGTCTGACATACGGAATGCAACATTGGTAATCCGTGTGCTCATCATTTAATCCAACGGTGATGAATGGGAATCCAATGATTAGAAATTAATGAAGGGTCGTGATCACTTGGATGAGGAGCGGGATAGACTCCTAGAAGCTTCACTTCAAGGCTATAAATAGAGAGCAAGCCTCACACACATGATATCTCCTTTTTCCTATTTTTTGTTGTTAGTAGTTTTAAGTAAAAATTTTAATTTTCCATGTAACGGGGAGTTAGTTAGTTAGATGAATTTTCAGCTTATTAAATTTAGCTTTTGTAATTTCCTTTCAAAATGTTTTAGCTTAATATTTACTTAATGTAATTTCTATTCTCAGTATTGTAATCAGCTGTTTTTATTAAATTCAAGTTTTCTTATTCTGCTCTTTACTCTTTCACAAGCTCACTTGTTTTCAAACTTTGTTTAATAAGCTGTTACTATTACATAAGCTCTAATAAGCTCATCTCAGCTCTCTAAGTCTCTAAGCTTGGATTGAGCTCAAGTTAATCATTAATCTACTTAAACAATCAAAATCAGCTTAATACCTATGCTTAATATGGATTTTTGTTGCTTGGATGATAAGCTTACTCTGGAAGAGCTTATTGGACTTTACTAGCTTATCCTTGTGATAAGCTAGAGCTTGTTGACAGCTCTTTGAGCAAATTAAGCCTTTGTTTAGCTAAGGCATTTGTAAGTTTAATTTTTCCTTTTCTATCCATGATTCCTTAGTTTAAAACTGCATATGCTTATGTTTAGCTTATTTCTTGCTTAATTGTGCTTATTATTGTGATATTGTGCTTAATGATTATGTCTTATTATCTGTTCTTAAGTCTTATAGTCTAGATTTTAGTTTTCTTTATTAGTCTCATAAATCAATAAAAATTCAAAAATATTAGTATAGTGATTAGTTTAATGATTATGGCTTATTTGATTATTGGTATAAGTTCATTAGGTCTGTTAAAAGTTAATTGATATTTGGTATTGGCAAATTTCATCTTAAATCTCATTATCAAAAGCTTAAAATGAAGCTGGTTGATTTTAAAGGGGTGTTTGGGTCAGCATTACTAACTATAAGTTAGTACTGCTTAAGGACTTTGGTCTTTGGTTGTTGGTTTTAATCTCTAAACTAAGTTTGTTTGAACTGAATTTATGAGCTAGTTTAGAATTATTCAAGTTTTTCATAAGATAGTTTAATATAAGCTCAAATCTGTTTAGTCTAAGTTGCATAATTAAGCTTCAATCATTTCTAGTGTTAGACTTTTCCTTATTTGCTACTAAGTTAGTATTTGATTAATGTTAAAGCAAGTTTCATCAAGCCTGCACTAGTTAGAGTAAAGGTTTGGTTCATATAGATGCAAACTGCACCAGATAGTTTAAAAAGACAAGTAGTTGTTTTCATGATCAAATTTCAGATAGTAATTTTGGTTCTTAGATTTTGAAATTTAGCTTACAAGTAGATCTAGGGTAGTGGTTAATCTATTTCAAATTAGTTTTCAAAAATAAGTTCATTAGCATATCTGTTTTTAGCCTTAAAATAAGCTTTTTGTCTTTTCAATTTTAGAAACCAAAAGTAGCTAAGTGTTCTTAGTGTATAAGCTGTTTTCAACAAGCCTTTTCATTAAGCTTCTGAATTTCAAAATGGTTTTAAAAAGTTGATTTAAGTAGTATTTTAGGTGTACTTTTTAGGGTAATAAGCCAAAAGTCCATAAGGATCCTTTAGCTTATTTAAAAAAAGGGGCTGTTTGGTTAACAATTTACACTAAAAGAGCTTATTTCTTTATTTTAGCTTATCTGCTTATTGTTATGGCTTATTTAGGTTTAGTTTAGCTTTTTAGGTTAGTATAAGTCCTTTTTAGCTTATTTAGTTTTGTCATTTGCTTATTTGAGCTTATTTGTTTTCTAGTATAGATTTTAAGTGTTTTTAAGATTTTTTTAGCTTTTCTGTCTATCTAGCTTATCTTTTGTGCTTATTTTGTTCCTATTTGCTTATTAAACATAACTTATTGTCTGTCTTAGCTTATTTTAATAGTTCATTTGCTTATTAGTGCTTAAATTGCCCAAAACAGCTAGCTTTTTATTAGTTTAGTATAGTTTAAGCAATTCTGTCTTATTTAGCTTATTTCTTAGCTTATTTGTGGTTTATAAAAATAGTTGTTTTGCAAAAGTAGCTTATTTTTAAGTATTTTCAAAAGTTATAAAAAAATGGAAAAAATTAAAACACTTGGGAAAGTGGGAAGCCCCGGGTGAGCAAGGCTCGAACCTGGGACCTCTACCACCTTCACCAAGCGTTTTAGCCCCCCCACACACAACCATCACGCTAAATTAGCTCATCCGTTAGATCTTTGCATCATTTATCTTTTATATACATTTTAGCCTTTTTGGTTTATAAGATGTTTTGGCTTATTACACAGCTTATTCGATAAGCTGTGTTCCCGAGCTTATTTTTCCTAGATTCTTCTTAGTTCAAGCTACTTTCTATAATTTTTTCATAATTTTTATAATTAGTTTAGTATTTTTAAACATTTATTTTTATTAAAAACTTTAAAAATTCATAAAAAATAGAAAAATAATCAAAAAACTATAATTCTTTTTTAGAAAATTTTCTTTTATCATATAGTTTCTAGGAAAATTAGTTTTGCTTCTGTAGGGTTAAAATTGCAAAATTTCAATTTTTAAAGAGCGTGATTCATTTCCGTTCACGTTTTTCGAATTTTTAAGCTCAATTCAACTCCGTTTTTATTCTAGTTTTCTTTAAACTTACTTTTTAGTCAATTAGAGTCTAATAAAAGTGATAAATTCATTTTAGGTTTAATTTTAGAAATTTAGGGTTTTTAATCACCGTTTAGGGTTCCCATTTTGCGTATTTAGTTAAAGTTTAATTTCCCGTTATTAAAGTTAGGTTTAATTGTCCTTTAATTTGCTCACTTTTAGGATTTTAGAAAACAAATAATCTTTGAACCAATTCAAATCATTGTCCAAACAACAAACGTGGTCTCAATTTCATAAATCTTTGAGAAAACGACCCGGTAATCACTTACCAGTAAATATACGTATTATTATATATATTTGTGAGAATTTTCCTTACTACTTTTGTCCTCAAGGATAGTTTAATAGTTTTCTATACTTATATTATTATACGTGTATAAAACTTTACGCATCAGTGTCCCTGATGGTGGTGTCTCTGATGGAGATGCTATGTAGGTGGATGGTGCAACAACTCTTATCATGGCCATAGATGCCCTGGTATGTGGAAGTACAATAGGTAATGGTAGTGGTAGTGGATGGGAAGTAGATGGTGACTCGACTCTCAACCGGATCATAGCAGCTCTGTATCCCAAAGGATAAATAGGACTAGCAGGTAGTGGTGGAGGTGATACAGGTAATGGTGATGATATTGGTAGTGGTGGAGATGGTATATGTGGTAATGGTGATGAGTATGATGTAAGTGGTGATGGTGGCGGAGTAGATATAGCAAGAAATCTGTCAACCTCTGCCGCAGGCGGGAATGGAATAGGTGTCTGATCCTGGATATACATACTGGTAGTGGTACGACATGTGGGTGGTGGGACAGAGTCGGCCAGAGCTAGGTTCTCCTCCTCCTCCTCCTCATCCTCGTCCTCATCATCAGCATCGTCTCCGGAGGACTCCTCCTCATCATCATTTTTGTCAGTAAGATAATCAGCTAGATCCTCCTCAGGATCCTCATCCTCCTCCTTCGGATCCTCCTCGGGATCAGACTCAGTAATTTAACTTGGTTAATCAATAGTAGGTGAGATAGCAGCATGCAGTAGCTGCTCCTCAGCTGGAAGCACATCATGCTCTGGTGGCATAAACTCTGGGTATAACGACTCTGGTACATATGGTACATAGACAGGTGAAGGTGGGTACTCAGGACCGGGCACATAATCAGGAGATGGTGGGGCCTGAAGAACGGCCTTGACATAAGGGTCCTCTAGCATCATGGGCAGTCCATTGACTCCCGGAGATCCTATGTCTGACAGATCCTCGAACGAACTAGATACCTCCGTGTAAGTAACCATAAAATCCTCTAAATCCGACATGACAAAATCTGAAGATCAAAAGTAGCTTATATAAGTATTAATATAAGACTCTTATCGTAATATACATAGTATTTTATAACATGTATATCAATCATGAATGCATCTAGTCTAACCAACTAATGCAACACTAGTGTATGTATGTCCCGTGAAAATCCCTTTGTATGAATGCAATGTTTGAAAACGGTTATAGTCCAGCAAAAACATTTGACATGGTTCTCTATAACCTTGGCTCTTGATACAAATCTATAACACCCGTAAATTAGGTAGCAGCGGAATATGGGTTGAGAGTGTTACTTCATAGATTAATATCACAAGATATATATAAGAACAACTATTTAAAAGTCATTTAAAACCAATACATTGGATTTAACAAATTGTTTATTACAAAAGCCCGAAGCTTTACTTGTTTGATGTTTAAAATATAAAGATTGTAGTCCATAACAAATGTTTCCCCAAAATGTAATGCAACCAAATCTTTTATGCATATGACTTTCAAAATAACGACCACCAATGTATCCCTTGTCTTGTACCTTATTGATCTCCTGAGAAAACATTGCTTAAACGTCAACAATAATATTGGTGAATTCATAGGTTTGTAAAATGTATAATGTAGGACCGCAAGATTTCCCCATGATAATGCAACCGATGCAAACATCATAAAATGTAATTACGTTTCCCTAAGCTCATGACAATGAAGCTCGACATGTATGAATTGCAATATAAATTGCCAACATTGCCCGTGTTGATGTTCTAACCCGCAACATCCTAAATCCGACATGGTATACATTCGTTGTCCGGCATACCGGCACAGTGAGGATGACTCACCCGAACGGGGATGTCAATCCCAAATAGATCTATTTATAACATTCACGCTCACAATAGGTAATTGACAGTTCATGATAATGGGCTGAGAGGGTTATCGCTACTTAGGCAAACATGTAATCGTAATGTAAAATGTTCACTTGTGTCCAATTGTAAAACATGCATATGTTTCTCACCCAAAACTTGTAAATCATTATAAATGTAAAACGTGGTGCTATGAACTCACCTTGAGTGAGTGAATCGATAATGTAAATCACAAACAGAAATTGCGTCACGAATACGCCCGAATGCAACCTAATTAATTATAGGTCGTATGAGTACTAAGTACTTTGAATAAATAATACCGTATATAATTCTATATAGATACATCACCATCTAATTGTATTTGTGAAATCATATTTATAAAGTAAAAACGTTTATAAATATCTCTTTAGTAAAAACGGCGTAACTTTCTCGTTTTAAATCCGTTTCGTACGTTTTTTATGTCCACGCTTTCGTATTAAGACGCTGTATCAAAATATTACATTTTCATATTTTAAGTCCTCTGGTGAACAGTAATTTTTACTGTTCATGGACTTTTATTTAATTATCGTAAACTCGTAAAAGTCGTATCTTATTCGTTTTAACTTCGATTTTAGTGATTCTTTCGAGCACGTCTTCGTAATTAAAAGTTTGATCTAACTAATGTATTTTACAAAATGTATCTGAGATGAATAGTGATTTTTACTTTTTATAGTTTATAAAATTATTTTTATAAATGTATTTATTATCGTAAACATAAAAAATCGATAACTCCTTCGTTATTGATCCAAAAATTACGATTCTTAAGGTTTTGGAATCCTAAAAATATGTACTTTTTATGAAAATTAATTACATAATTTTATCAGAATTGGAAGGTAATGAGTTTTTATAAAATTGTTTTTATAAAAGCTTTTATTTATCATAAACTTGTAAATGACGTATCTTCTTCGCTATAGCTCGGATTTTCGAGTTCTCTACATGCCTACGATCGTTATGACGTGTAGTATTTTATAAAAACATAAAATAAATGCCTTATATTCGAATTAAAATCAGTAGGTTTTGATCTTTTTGTTAATATGTGTTTAAAAGTTGTTTTATAACTTTTTGGCATGTGTGAATTACTACAAGTCCTCTAATGTGATCAATACACAACCTTGTGTATATTTATAGTCCTCTAATGTATAAGTCCAATAATATGTCCAAGAATCACAAGATCAACAAGTCTACATACTTATTTGTTCATAATCTTTAATAAGTACTGTAACACCCCCAAAATGGGTCGCAGCGGAATAAGGATCCGGGGCATGTTACTTCAAGATCAACAGCACAAGATAT
>BQNB010118643.1:10414-20954 GCA_026074375.1 Tanacetum coccineum
TTATGAATAAGGCTCTTCACAAAGACCTCCCTTTTTTGGTTTTCTCAAAATGACAAATAGCAAAAAGCAGCCCTACAAATAAGTTACAGATTAAGCTTGAAAATGAAAATTAGGTTAAAACAGATAGAGTTTGACTCAAGGTGAGCTTATGCTCAAAATTTTAAAAGCTAAGAACAATTTAAAGTATCTGATATTTGAAGATTAAAAAGTGGCTTTTGAAACTAAAAATTGACTTAAAAAGAGTTGACAGTTTTGACCAAAACAAAAGTAAAACTAAATGGCAATTACCTACTGCATTAGACAATGAAAACAACACTTAAAATAACTCTTTACAAGATGGTTTGAAAGCCTAATCTAATAAGCATATGAAACTGTTCTGTCACAACAGTTTATAAACACCCTTTTAGAAAAACTTAAAAACTATCTTAAAGACTTTAAACTTTTGAAAAATTAATTAAAAATAACTTAAGAAATCTGGTTAAAGTTACCCAAGTGACCCACAAGGTTCTTTAACCAATATTGACCCACTTTTGGTGTTGTCCCAAACACCCCTTAAGCTATTTAAGGTCCTTTTTAAAACTGATTTAAGGTGTCTTAATCAAAAAGTTTTGAACAAATGTAATGACAGAGCTGAGTTAAGCTATAATAAGCAAAAATAACACATCAATAAGCACTAAATGAGCAAATAAGCAAACTAGCAGTTTAAAGCATGTAAAGGACATAATTAATTAAAAACTCAAAGAAATGACAAATAAGCATTAAACAAGCATAAATAGCAACAAATAACAACAATAAGCAAGAAAAAGAAAGAATAAGCATAAAATAAGCAAATGAATAGTAAAATACAAAAATTGGAAAAAGGAAAACTCACAAAGGGTTCAAGCTTTTTGGCAAGTATATAAGCTTTCAAACAACTTATAAACAATCCTAAATGCTTCCCATGAAGCTTTAAACCAAGGCCATCCAGTATAAACCTTGCTCCAATGCTTTCTTCTTGATATTTTTGTGATTTTTGGATTTTTAGACAGAAAATAAACTAGGCTTTTATATAAGATTTTAATTGCTTAAAAACTTATAAAAGAGCTTATAAAACAGTATATAAATGACAAGTAACTTAAATGACAATAATTTAAAGAAAACACTTAAATTTGCATTAAAATAAATTGCAAGTATTTAAAAGACAGAAAATTAAATGACAATGTATTAAAAGGACAGAATTAAAATGGTACAAATTTAGGTTAATACAAACTAATAGACTTAACACTAGAATTCGACAAAGGGAAAATGAAATACACTAGTGCCTATTTATACTAAAAACCTAGTCTTCAAGTGTTTTTCCTCTGTGAGAGCTTCATCATTTGTGTTTGTTGTGAGAGAGAGTAGCTTAAAATCATCTCAGCCATTGAATTTGCTTACAGCCCAATCTGTATCATCAAAACCCTTGATTTCCTTTGCCCAATCAGAATTTGCAAGATTGCCAAGGTGTCATTTGGCTTCATATGGGTGGGGTTGAGGATGGGATAGTGATGGGTTTGGACTGGGGTGAACAGTAACCGAGGTGGAGGGACAGGGGAGGTGAACATGGTATTTGGCGGGAAATTTGTTTAAGTTATAAGCAGGGTTAAGGTTTGGGCATATGGCAGAAATAGTCCCTCATCTTGATATGAGTTGTTGCAAGATAAGTCCCTAGTTTGTGTTATTTCTGTGGGAAATAGTAGGATTGGCAGAATTGCCCATACAGGGTGTTATATTTTAATTAGCACCCGAAAGTTCCTTGTGGGTTAAAGTGAAATTTGGGGACATGGCAGCTTTGTTCCCTCAAGAGTCTATTTTCTTTTAGCACCCCACGGTCCTTGGGAACGGTTATTATGTTCTAAAAAATGAATTGGGCCTTTATTTAACTTTGGGCTGTTTAAGTCTTCATTAAAGTTTAAATTGGCTTACCTGCCTATTTAGAGGTACGGGGGGAGGGGGGGTGTGTGCGGCGGCATTTAACATATCTGTTGTTTTGGGCTTTGACTTTTGGGACTTTGACATTGTCGGTTGACCTAAACATTTACTTTGTGACTTTGACTTTCACGCCTATCCAATCCGTCTCGGTTTTGTTTGTTTTTGCTTGATTTTTTCCGTCCTTGTTCCTTAAATATCCGTTCCTGCATAAATAATAAATGAAAACATATAAATAACAGAATTAATTTTAGGTATGTTTTTTCTCGTCATTTAAAGTCCGTTTTAAATGAAAAATGGTATGTGTAATTAAGCACATACCAAAATCCCGCGGCATACTAAACTAATGCTTGTCCTCACGCAATGCATAAGTTGCATTTAGAAAACTAGAAACTCAATCCCCCTCGACTAAATAACCTCGAAAAGTAGCTAATATTTTCGTCAAGGTTAATGAAAGAATCAACAGATTTTGAAAAAGCCCCGTTTTTAACCATTTTTAAATGTAAAGGACTTAACCACACATATTTTTGTTCTTTTCATTTTTCTTATTTTTTTGTACTTTTCATAATAAGCAACTAACTAGAACGTATTTGACTTTCGTTATTTTTATAACTTTTAGGGATCATAGAACAAGATGCATTTTAATCCTAAAATGCCCCTAAAAAGGATAAATCCATCGTTCCTGACTTTTCACTTATTCCAAAAGACGGGGGGGCAAGCTTAAAACGAATTCACCATTAAATTAAAATTTAAGATGCAACACTACACATATTGTGGCAACTTGTGAAACTTATCGCTCCCGATAATTAATATATATAGGTTAAATGTTGCCATTTCGAGATTCAACCATGGATCACCATTTGCAAAAATCTATGCTTCACGTTCCACTCGAAATAAAAAGTATATGTAGAGCTATATCAATCTCATGTAGCGACTTTCTTCTCGGCACATCCCCAACCTTTGCTGCTAAGTGACCAGGCTTTTGACACCTGGGGGGGTACACATAGACTATTATCGGGACTCACGGACCTTTGGTTTCAAAAACTCTTAGGCTTCCCGTTTATACATAGCTTATTTAGAAAAGAGCAGGGGGTTAAAATGAAATAGTCCTTATTTCAAAAACAATTTAAATTTAAGAAAAAGAAAGAGATTTTCCCTAAATTTATTATTAATTCACATTTACTAACATAAAATAATTATTCATTCATAAAGAAATCCTCGAACTATTCGAAGGTAGGGGGGGGGGGAGGGGGCAAACATCGGTTTTGAAGCCGGCAAGATTTTGCAGTCACACTTTTATCATTCTCGTGATTATTATTCTTACTATGGTCTTCCTTTAGAAGGCTCGGAGGGGCGCGATGCGGTGGGGAGGGTTGACCGGCAAGATGCAACAAACTTTTATCAGCCCACAGTTTATAATTATTACTCATTTTTTTAACATTATATTACCATGATATAGAGAAAATTTCGTTTTAGAAAATTTAAGTACAAATTTGAACTAAAATTATTGATATCGACTATACTTCAAAAATTATTGATTTAAGTTATTGGAGGGGTGTTCAAAAATAGCACTGTAATATTATTCCTTATAAAGCTTATTGGAAGAAAAAGCCAAAAACTACAACTTATGAGCTAGTAAGAATTCCAAATAAACCTGTATAGCATCCAACACGGCGATAATTAACTCCTAATCATTTTTTCTGTCTTCCGCAAAAATTTGCTGGACGCTTATCTAAAAAGTTTAAGGGAACAAGCTATAGCTCAACACGCTGCGATCGAGTCAAAAAATTTATTCTTATTCTACCCAGCCTGGGGAAAGACAAAAATTGTACAAAACACTTATTTATTTTGAAAATTTTTTATATAATTTTTTCATTTTTTGAAATTATTTGTTAAAAAACGGATTACGTGAAAACAACGACGCAGGCACAATGTAAATCTGATAGATCCCCCCATACTGAATTACACATGTTCCTCAAAGATTTAAGAAGGGGCTCTACGTAGAATCCAAGCCGTTTATAAATGTGTGCTATAAAGAAAAACTTAGGTCGATAAGAATTTGGATATCGGAATCCCCAAAATGAATCTGAAGGATTTGAAACTCTAATTAACGAATGGGGGTGCGCGGGGGCGGGGGCGCGCGGGGGGGGCGGGGGGGGGGGGGGCGGGGTGTCGGGCAGCACGAGAGGCTTTAAAAATCCGGGAAATCCTAGACATACAACACAAACACAAAACACGGAAAATGGAAGAGGCGAGCCTCATCACACAACAAAACACTTATTCATTACTACATAACTACCATACTACTACTACGATTATACTAGGATAAGCATGGGTTGCCATCCACGAAGCGCTTGTTTTAGGTCACTTAGCTTGACCCGATCCTCTCATACTTGAGTTGGTCAAGGAGGATAGAAATGGAGAAACGGAACATCCAAGAGAGGAATGTCCCCTCCAGAGATCATCATCGGGCTTTCATTTAAAGCTTTCAAGCCCCGATGAGATGAGAGAAGAACTTTGTCCTTATTTTCGGATGAAAATGGAATCAAAGTATCATTCACTGGACAAAGGGTGGGTTGGGTGGGCAAAAGTTTAGGCATAAGAACATAGTGTTCAGAAATATCTCCCACCACTTTGGTAGTCAAAAGTCCCGTATCGGGCTCAAAGTAAATTCCATCATCCGGTGGTTTCGCAGGAGGACGAGGGGATGATGGAATATCAAAATGAAATGACTCATTTTCAGGAAGTGAAGGGGAATCATTGCTAAGCAATTCTTCAAGGAAAAGGATATCCCCTTCAGAGTCATAGTCATCATTCTCAATGCCCGGTGGCATCGAGTCATCCGGAGTAAGAAATAAATCGATCTCCTCCATGAGAGAGTCACTATCCTCGACGGGGATAGGAGATGGAGAGAAAGACTCGATAGAATTTTCCACATTAAGCTCTTCCAGAGGGCGAGGAGATGAGTTGTCATAAAGCAATCTCTCAACTAGATGAATTTCACCCTCCGGATCAAGGTTGTCATCATCAATTCCCGGTGGAATTGATTTGAGAAGAGTGAGTTCACCGGCGAACTCATCTAGAAGAGAATCAATCTTAGAAGAAGAATCAATCGAAGTATTTCGATTAAGCAAAGATTCTATAAGATTGGATTCGGCATAAAAGGAATCAATTCCCGGGGGAATTGAAGTGATACTTTCTAACACCTCATTTTGAATTAGATTCACCTCGGTAGAAATGATTTCTTCATCAAGATCAAAAAGAGGATTAGAGAAAAATTTAAAATTCTCCATTGGAACGTCCTCCTCGGAAAATGACTCATCATCACTTGAGGTACAATCATCATCGATATCGAAGAGAGGGTTAGAGAAAGCAACAAGATGAATCTTGGGAAATCATCACAAACGGCAAAATCACACACACCGTCGAAAGCATCCTCAGACTCACTTGGGGTTGGGACAAGGTTCTCGGCACTAAAATTTATGAATTCGTCCGATTCCGTTGCCAGAATAGTGTCAAGATGCTCATCCTCCATTATGAGAGAGTCAACGGGCTCCTTGGTTGTTAAAACGGGTGTGATTGCAATACACGGAGGAAGTCCAAAAATAATAATATCTCTCAAGGGAATAGAACTTTCCTCGTCATCGTCATCATCGTAGTAAATAGGAATCTTCTGATATTGCGAAGGCTCGGGAGTATAAGAATCAAGATTAACCACTTGTTCTTGACGTTGTTGTAACCTTGCTTGAAACGTCTCACGAAGCTCAATCATTGAATCATTCATTCTTTGTTGAAAGTTTAGATGATCGATGACAGATTGCGAGGGTTGAAATTGGTCAAGACCAGAAGAATTATGATCGTAAAATTTTTGATTCATCGGTTAACATTCAAAAGTCGCATGAGGACCTCCGTAATTTTTACAACAAGGCTCATAGAAGATCACTTGTTGACATTAAAAAGTCTCATGCGGGCCCCCACAGCGGGTACAACAAATATATTGTTGTTGAAAACTTTGAAAATTTTGTAGGAAATTAAAATCTTGATTGTAACACGGTTCCGGATTATAGTTAAACGGAACTTGAGGTGGACAATCGTGACCATAATGAGCATCATTCCCACAAAACTCACAAGAATACGTCGGTGGTTGTGAAGGTGGGTTGAAAACGTTAGGAGAATCATCGACAAAACTAGGAGTGGAATCATAAGTGAATGAACTT
The DNA here is from genome assembly GCA_026074375.1 of Tanacetum coccineum. Classification (NCBI taxonomy): domain Eukaryota; kingdom Viridiplantae; phylum Streptophyta; class Magnoliopsida; order Asterales; family Asteraceae; genus Tanacetum; species Tanacetum coccineum. The sequence continues at coordinate 16,579 of BQNB010118643.1, forward strand.
CCATCTCCAAAATAGCATGTCGGATTGAAACTTGGAAAAGTTTGTGGGAGCTCATCAACGGTTTGATTGTTGCATGGTTCCGGATTAGAGATAATCGAAACTTGCGGTGGACAATTATAACCATAATGAGCACCGTTCCCATAAGACTCACAAGTACATCGTTGACAAAAGATACCGTTTGATGAATTACTACACCCGTAACAACAATGGTTGTCAATATGTGGAGGACTTTGTGAAGAATTTTTACCGGGGTCCTGATTGAAGACGAATGGCTCTTGAGGTGCATTAACAAACAACATTAGTTTTGTCATTGATGACTCGGAAAGTGTTTAGAAAAGTCTTGGAAAATTTCATCTTCATAACAAATGTAGCCAAACTTCCTTCAATTCTTCCGAATACGAGCACATTGTCGACAATTAATCGACCATCAACTAGGTTTCCATACTTAGGGACAATTGGAGGGGGTCGTTTTGAGAACGAGTTGGGTGTATTAAATTATGATTCACGAACAACTTGTCTACGAAACCACCCCTTTAGAACAACAAACGTGATTGTATTGTACAAAGCTCCACCAATGACGAACATATCTATAAACGTGTGAAAGAGGGGATTCAAACGATAATCGAGTGACGCCATAAGAATTAAACAATATAGAGGGTTAACAAAAGAATTAAGTGGATAAGAAGAAAAAGAAGATTATTTTTGGGTTTTTAAGTTTTTTTTAAACAATTCATTTTATTAAAGGATAAAATTAGACCGAATAACTTAAACCAATAATCAACAAGCTTCACGGTAGCTCTTTAAAAGAAAAATGCACAAAGGAGCGGAGGAGCGGGAAAGCGCGAAGCTATTGAAAACCTTCTCCTTTTGGGTCGTAGTTCTTCGGAACAACCCTCCTTATACCCCTCTTATAGTTTGTTAATCTCTTAAAGGTGAGCCGTACTTCACAAGCGACACAAAGGCAAGTTTTGAATCTTTGGTTTGGGAACTTATTATGATAATGCTCAAGTTGAGAGCATTATATTGATGATGATTTTTATTTTTTTATTAAGGACAATGTTTTTATATTTTTTTTGATTTTTTCTTGTTTTCATATACTAATAAAAGAAAATAAAAAATATTTTTGCATTTTTTTATATATTCACAAATAAAACAAATAACTTCACGAGGAAGGATCTTCAAATCACTAATTGTCAAACGTCGGAACGACAATCGCTTACACTCCTCCCCGGCAGCGGCGCCAAAAATTGATTCGTTGCTTTAGGTATATATAAATAATAATAATACTTATATTAACCAAACCAAATCAAGTGGCCCTTGAAAAGGTTTAAAGAAAGAAAATCAATGTAATCACTAGTATAAAAAGATATTTCCCCAGGGTCGTTTATTTTTTTTTTTTTTCCCGAGCCGAGGCGTGCAATGGAGATCAGAGCCGTTTGATATTTGATGAATAATAATAACAAGATTTTGATTGGTTTTCTATTTCTATTCTATTCCACGGGAAAAACAATTAAAAAGGTCAACTACACTAAAAAAACGAAAGCAATAATGAGTTTTAAAAAAAACCGTAAAAGGAACGTAACAAAAAAAACACACTCGAAAACCTAAAGACATTAAATTTTAAAACCTACACCATGGCAAATTTTAATTTTAAACAAGGACCTAAATTATAAAAAGAAAATCTTTTCAAAAAAGAATTATATTTTTTAGACTTTATTTATTTAGTTATGGAAATTAAAAACAGATTTATGACAAAAAAATGCATAAAAAATTACCTAAACTAAATTTGAAAAATTCATGAACATTAAAATTTCATGGAAAATACTTTGACATGTAAGGAATCTAAGAAAAATAAAAGCTGGAAGGAATGCTAAACAAATAAGCTGTAAATAAGTAAAAGATGGTTGATAAGCTTAATAACTAAAAAGGTGTTAAATAATTAATGTTGCAAAGTTTTAACGGAAAAGAACCAAGGGCAGTGTGTAGTAGAGAGTGGTGTTAAAATGTTGGGTTGAGGTCCCAGGTTTAAAACTGGGACTTCCCCAACTTCCCAACATGTTTTTTATGCAAAATTCTTTTATGGAAAAGTTTTGAAATACTAAAATACGCAACTTTAAAAAAAGAACTTTTTATAAAACTTACTAAATAAGCTAGAAATAAGCTGAAAAATATGACAGATTGGGTTTATTTTAACTAAGGACTACAACTAAGACTTGTTAAGCTATTTTAAAACTAAATAAGCTAATGAAAAAAAAGACAAAATAAGCAAAACAAGGCTACAAACTTATAAAGACACTTAATACCTTTAAGATAATATATAATAACCTTATTTTTATACTTCAATACTTATTGAACACAATATATAAACTTATAAAATTATACCTAATGAGCAAATAGAAACAAAAATTAAGCAATCCTAACAAGCAATAAGCTCTAAAAAGCAAATGAGCTTTTGGCTCAAAACTGGTAACCAAACCGCCCCACAAAGGCACTTTTCTAGCTTAATTTTAAGCAAGAAAAGGGATCATTATGGCTTAGTGGCTTATACCATTGAAAAGCTTGTCTTATAAGTTACAAGAATCAACAAATAAAAAGCATTTTGAAAATCAATTGAGCTAAGAAAAAGCTGAATGAAAAGGCTGTTTTGACTCATATAGCTTAGTTTTTCAGACTTTTTGAAAGACAACATGCATTTTTCCATGCCCTATTTTAGCTAAAAAATAAGTTTCAAACTTACAAATAAAGCTAAAGCAGATAAATTACATACTAAAACTACTTAGTCTATGAAAAATCAGACCTAAAATAAACATAAACTAACTTCAAATTAAGATAAAAAATTTGCTTTGCGCCTTAAAACTGTTATGACATATTATATTTTGAAACTAATCCACTAATGGCAATTGCAATACTTATAAAAACAAACCATATTCTAATGCATTTCTGACTCAAACCAAACATGAAAATGGTACTAACGAGTCAACCATAGACAAGATTTAATAAATAAGCTGATATACAATCCAAAAAATTCACCATCGATTTTTAAACCTTGCATACTCAAAACCTTAAACTTAAGATTTAGATTTTAAAAACTTGATTAAACTAACTTATACACTAAATTTGAGCTAAGGAAAACTGAACTAAGAACCAAAAACAAATTTGAACCTATTTTGACCCATTTTGAACCTTAACCCAAACACCCCTTTAAATTATAAAATTCCATTTTTGAACTGATTTAAACTGAAATAAGCTGAGATTAGTGAAAATAGATAACCAACTAACAATGTTAAGCAATAGAAACACAGAAATGGGCACTTAAAATAAGCAAATAAGGATAAGTACTTTAAAAGCTAAAAATTAACAGTTTTGATGAAAGACTTGAACAATAGATTTCTAAACTACAAGACAGCATAAATAAGCAACAAATAATAATAATAAGCATAAATAAGCACAAATAAGCAGTAAATAAGCAATTCAACAGTAAATAAGCAAAAAAATGAAAAGTGAGCTTACAAGTCCCTTTGCACAAACAAGGGTGATTAAGCTCTTAGGAGCTGGTCAACAAGCTCCAGCTTGTTTAGAACAAGCTGGTAAGTCCATAAGCCCATCCACATTTGGCTTATCATCCAAAACAATAAGCTAATGTATAATTTAGGGTGAAATTCAATGAAACAGTAGCACTTTAAACTTATAAATTTTTTTGCAGGTTTAAAAGGCTTTTAAGAGCTTGTAATAACAGGTTTGAAAACAGAATAAGCTTAAATGCATAAAGGATTTAAAGAACAGATTTGCAATAACATAAAAACTTAAATTTTCATTAACTAAAAAAAAGTACAAGGCTTTTAAATTTAAAAGTACATTAAGTAAAATAAACTAGAAATTAATTAAAAGACAAGTTTTTAAACTACTCCTAAATTAAATTATACTAGATAAAAATTACAAAGGAAAACCTAAACTATTTATATAAAATGCTAAAACTGCAGGGTCTTCCCTTTGTGCTTGTTGTGTTTGTTGTGTGAGAGCTTCAAGTCTTCATCTCAACCCTTCAAAAATCTTGTTCACCAAGCAAAAATCATCATAGCCTTTGAATTTGGTCTTCAAATCTCAACCAATGGGAAGGTTTAGGATTGCCAGGGTGAAATTGATGTTTGTGATGTGGGGTTAAGTGTGTAATAGATAGGATGGTGATGTTTTTATGGGGTGAAGAGTTTTGTCGTTTGGTTGCAGGGAAAATTAAGAGAGACAGGGGAATAGTAACTTTAGCGCCAAAGTGAGTCATCTTTGAAGTTTTGGTGATTGTCAATGTAACACCCCCAAAATGGGTCGCAGCGGAATAAGGATCCGGGGCATGTTACTTCAAGATCAACAGCACAAGATAT
>BQNB010118644.1:0-20954 GCA_026074375.1 Tanacetum coccineum
AAGAAAGTGATAACCACTTGGGCATCATTGGTTGGTAAAGCTTGAGCTTTGGCCCATTTAGATACGTAATCAACAGCGACAAGAATGTATTCAAACTTATGTGATTTTGGGAATGGTCCCATAAAATTGATACCCCATACATCGAAAATTTCACATACTTGAATGTTGGTTAAGGCATCTCATCATGTTTTGATATATTTCTCGTCCTTTGGCATGCTTCGCAAAGGCGAACTAGAGTATGAGCTTCTTTTATAATTGTAGGCCAGTAAAATCCTGAATCTAGGACCTTTTTAGCAGTTACATTTGGTCCATAATGTCCACTAGTAGGTCCGTGGTGACATTGATCTAAAATGGTTCAGGTTTCTGGTCCAGATATACAGCGTTTGATCAAACCGTTAGAACATACTTTGAAGAGGTAGGGTTCTTCCTAGAAGTAGTGTTTGAGGTCAGAGAAGAATTTGTTCTTTTGTTGGTACGTCATTCCTTTTGCTATAATATCAGCTACCAAGTAGTTTGAAAAATCTGCAAACCATGGTTCAATTCTGGTGTTAATTTCCATAAGTGTTTCTCCAGGAAAGTTATCATCCACTTCACTGTCATCACTTATTTCTTCATTTTCAATTCAGGACAAGTGGTCGGCAGTGACATTTTTTGTACCTTTTCTATCCTTGATTTCCATGTCAAATTCTTATAAGAGTAGTATCCAATGAATAAGGCGTAGTTTTGCGTCTTGGTTTTTAAACAAATATTTAAGAGCTGAGTGATCAGTGTGAACAATAGTTTTTGATAGAATAAGATAGGATCTAAATTTTTCGAATGCAAAAACTACAGCCATAAGTTCTTTTTCGGTTACGGTGTATTTTTGTTAAGCTAGATTAAGAGTTTTGCTTGAGAAATAGATCAGGTGAAAGTTTTTACCATCTTTTTTACCTGTTGAGTTAGTTAGTACTGCTTATGTGATTTATATGAGTTATTTGTGTAAAAGATATGTATAACTTATTTGTTTAAAAGATTTGATATTCTTAGGAAAGTATTGTAAGCCGTTTAGGACTCCTTGGTGTATAAAAGGAGGTTCTAGGGCATAGAGTTTGATACGAGTCATTCATAGAATTATCATAGCTTCAAGGTCTTTGTAACCCTAATACTTTGAGAGTATTCGTATTATTATCATTAATAATATTGGAGCTTATTTGTTTTGAATTACTGTTTCATTGATAATTCTTCTTAATATTAAAGATTATATTCCGCATAATCTTTAATACATTCAAACAAAGTTTCTACTATAGTTGTGTTAGATTTATCTAATATAACTAATCCTTATACAAGCTTAAGGAATTCGATCTATTAAAGTGGGATCAACAAGTGGTATCAGAGCTTGTTGCTTTAAGAAACTTTGCTAGAAGATATGGATCAAGATTCTGCATACATGGTGTGATGCATCTAAAGTTCCATGCTCAAACCGAGTGAGTTTGAGTTATGGAGGATGAGGATTGAACAATACATCCAGATGATAGACTATGCACTGTGGGAAGTCATAGAGAATGGTGCAACCTTGCCAAAAACAGCAGTTGTGGAAGGTGTTGAAAAAGTGATGCCTATTACATCTGCTGAAGATAAGGCTCAGAGAAGATTAGAAGTGAAGGCTAGAAGTACTTTAATGATGGGCATTCCCAATGAACATCAGTTTTAAATTTTAATTATAAAGGATGCTAAGCTGTTGCTGGAAGCTGTAGAAAAGAGATTTGGTGGGAATGCAGCTACTAAGAAGACTTAAAGAAATCTCTTAAAGCAGCAATATGAAAACTTCACTGCTCCAAGCTTAGAGATGCTTGATCAAACCTTTGATAGGCTTCAAAAGCTTGTGAGTCAGTTGGAGCTTTTGGATGAAAAGCTTTCACAAGAAGATGTTAATCAAAAGTTATTAAGAAGCTTGTCACCTGAGTGGAACACACATGCTGTTGTGTGGAGGAATAAAGCTGAGTTAGAAACAATGAGCATGGATGATCTCTATAACAACCTTAAGGTGTATGAACCAAAAGTCAAAGGGATGTCTATCTCAAGTTTAAACACACAGAACATGGCTTTTGTGTCCTCTTCAAATAACAACACTAGCAGCTCTAATAAAGCAGTTAATGATGCTCATAGAGTTACTACTACTAGCACTCAAGTTAATATTGCTTACTCTACAAATATTTATAACTTGAGTGATGTTGTTATTTGTTCATTCTTTGCTAGTCAACCAAATAGTCCTCAACTTGCACATGAGGACTTCCAACAAATCCATCCTTATGACATAGAAGAGATGGATTTGAGATGGCAAATGGCCATGTTGACTATAAGAGCTAAAAGGTTTTAAATAATACAGGAAAAAGCTTACTGTTAATGGCAATGAGACTATTGGTTTTGATAAGTCCAAAGTGGAGTGCTACAACTGCCATAAGAGGGGACATTTTGCTAAGGAGTGCAGAGCTCCAAGAAATCAAGACAACAAGAACAAGGAAAGCTCAAGAAGGAGTGTGCCTGTGGAAACATCTACTTCCACAGCTTTGGTGTCATGTGATGGCCTTGGTGGATATGACTGGAGTGATCAGGCAGAGGAAGGGCCTAATTATGCACTCATGGCTTACTCATCTTCAAGTTCTGACTCAGAGGTATCTAATGATTCAAATTGTTCAAAATCTTGTATGGAAACTATTAAATTACTTAAATCTCAAAATGATCAACTATTAAGAGATTTAGAGAAATCTAGTTTAATGGTTTTAGGTTATAAAACAGGTTTAGAATCAGTGGAAGAAAAACTTGAATTTTATAAAAAGAATGAGTCTGTTTATGTAGAAAACATTAATGGCTTAAAATGGGATATTCAAGTAGGAGAAATAACTATTAGAGAGCTTAGAAAGAAGCTTGAAAAAATTCAAAAAGAAAAAGATAGCATTCAATTTAATGTAGATAAATTTGAAAATGCATCTAAAAGTTTAAACAAACTCATAGAGTGTTAGATTGTTTGATAATTTGCAAGAAAGTTTAGGCTTTATGAAAAATATAATGCAGTTCCAACCTCCCTACACAGGAAAATTTCATTGCTTCCAACACCTGACTTGTCTTTTATTTTTTGTCTTTTACTGGTTTAGATGAGGTTTGTTAAGAGCCGGTTAGTTGAGAAAGTAAAGCTAGGTCTAGTAAGAAGACCGAAGGTAGTTAGGACGCACACTGAGTGTATGCCCACAATTTACTCGTAGATATGCGCGCTCCGCTACACGCGCTATGAAAAGGAACGTCGATGTGACACATGCACATTGAACATGTAAAAGCTACCTATCTCAGTCTTCGAGTCATGTATTGTCCCTCAAGAAAAGACGCGTTGTACCAACTCTACCCTACAACATACAGACTAAACCGGCTCGCTGGATTAAACTCGCTTCTAATACAAACCGTTCGAGCACAACAACTATGCAATAACAACACTCTATAACACTGCTCACAACGGCACTCGCAACAAGAAAAAGCTCCACTCATCCTAGCCTATTATACACAAACTATGAGCGCTCATCTATCATCTCAATTGTCGGGGGGCGGGTCAAAGCATCGCTGCTGCCGACTCGGCTCTATTAAGGCATGTTATCGCTCGCTGCCTAGTAGCTCGCGCGATCTGTCTGCTTGTTGATTCGGTCCTCCTCGTCTCCACATACTAACCGCAGAGTTTCACACAATATCTCATACATCTACCATGATGCGAGCTACTTAATAATGTCATGTCTCTGGATTCAACTGGCGTGAATCTCATCAAAAATTTGCTAAAAAGACTCAACCCTGTGCTAAAATTCAACTTCAATTATACTAGACAAGTAATGTGCTCACTCATAAAACAACAGTGGATTGCTGATTTGACCAATGTTCATTCTTTCTAAAAACTGCACATTCATAATGTTAGAAGCCAATTATAAGAACAACAGCATTTAAAAACAGGTAATATTAATCAAAGGGTTAATACTGTTAGGGATAAAAAAAAATTAATACTGCTAGGCCAAAAGTAGTAGTTAGATGTTGTTAAGGAATAATTTTTAATGGTTGTTACAGGGCCTCAGCTTGTTGGCTTAGGAAACCCAAGTTTAAAGTTTTAGACCATGTTTCTAAACACAACAGTGCATCAATCACCCTAAAAAAGTTTAATTATGTTGATGCACATGGCAGATCCTATTTAGTGATGCTTTGGGTTCCCCAAAAAAAAACTGATTTGCATATCTAATGTACAGGGCAATCCTAATTGGATTTAAAGGTTAAGGGTAGTGATTGATTAGTGGATTGCTCAAGGCACATGGACACGTAATTGTCCTATCTACAGACTATGAAGAGATAGATGGAGGATTTGTTTCTTTGAAGGAACCTCAAGGAGGAAAATCACAGGAAAAATGTACATTAAAAACTGGTAATCTAAGTTTTGAAAATGTGTATTTTATGAGGAGAGTTAAAGTTTAATCTCTTTAGTGTCTCACAAATGTGTGATAAAAAGAATAGTGTTCTTTTTAATGACACCGAATGTATTGTTTTATCTCCAAACTTTAAGTTAATTGATGAAAGTCAAGTTTTACTTAGAGTTCCTAGAAAGAATAATATGTATAGTGTTGATTTAAAGAACATAGTTCCTAAAAGAGGTTTAACTTGCCATTTTGCAAAAGCCACATCGGATGAATCTAAAACTTTAGATGAGGCTGGCCACTTAAATTTAAAACATGAATAAATTGGTTAAGGAAATCTTGTAAGAGGTTTACCTTCCAAACTTTTTGAAAATGATCAAACATGTGTTGCTTGTCAAAAGGGAAAGCAGCACAGAGCCTCTTGTAAGACCAAAACAGAGAACTCAATAAGTCTTCCTTTACATTTGCATATGGACTTGTTTGGTCCAACATTTATAAAAAGCCTTATGAAGAAAATGTATTGCCTAGTTGTACAAGAGGTTTATAGTTAGGTTTACATTGGGTTTTCTTTTCTAGCTACTAAGGATGAGACTAGTGGCATTCTTAAGTCCTTTATAACTGGGATAGAAAATCCAGTAGATCACAATGTTAAGGTGATTAGATGTGATAATGGGATTGAGTTCAAAAACAGAGAAATGAATTAGTTTTGTGAGATGAAGGGTATTTTGAGACAATTTAGTGTAGCTAGAACTCCTCAACAAAATAGAGTTGCTGAGAGGAGGAATATGACACTAATTGAGGCTGTAGGACTATGCTTATCTGATTCTATGTTGCCACACTACATTTTGTGGTAGAGAAAGAGTTAATACTGCTTGCTATGTGCAAAATAGAGTGTTAGTAGTTAAGCCTCATAACAAGACCCCATATGAAATGGTAGAACACCAACTTTAAGTTTTATGAGACCATTTGGGTGTCTTGTTACTATTCTTAATACCATAGATCACTTAGGCAAATTTGATGGTAAGGCTGATGAAGGTTCTTTGTTGGATACTCTTTGAATAGTAAAACCTTTAGAGTATTCAATAGTAGAACATGGATAGTGGAAGAAAACTTGCATATTAGGTTTAGTGAGAGTACACCTAATGTTGTAGGTAGTGGACCAGATTGACTATTTGATATTAATGCACTAACAAGAACAATGAATTATGAGCTCATTATTGCAGGTACACAATCTAATAGTTTTGCAGGTACAAAAGCAAGTGATAATGCAGGTCAAGCTAGAAAGGAGACAGAACCTTTCAAGAATTACATTTTGCTACCATTATGGACTGCTGATCCACCATATTCTCATATCCAAAGAGTTCTCATGATGATGGATTCAAACCTTCAAGTGATGATGGAAAGAAGGTTGATGAAGATCTAAGAAAAGATAGTGAATGTAATGATCAAGAGAAGGAAGATAATGTTAACAACACTAACACTGTTAATGCTGCTAGCCCAAATGAAGTTAATGTTGTTGGTGGAAAAACAAGCATTGAACTTTCATTTGATCCAAATATGCCTGCTTTGGAAGATGTTATCATATTTGACTTCTCAAGAGATGATGATGATGGTGGTGCAGAGGCTAACATTAACAATTTGGATACAACAATTCAAGGCAGTCCTATTCCAACTACAAGAATTCATAAAGATCATCCTCTTGATCAAGTTATTGGAGATTTGCAATCAGCTATACAAACAAAAAAGATGTCAAAGAATTTGAAGGAACATGAGTTTGTTAGTACTATTCAACAAAGAATAAACCATAAAGACCTTCAAAACTTCTTGTTTGCTTGCTTTTTATCACAAAAAGAACCCAAAGAGGTAATTTATGCATTGAAGAATCCAAGCTAAATACAGGTTATTGACAATGACGAAATCCAACCCTTTATATATATTAAATATAATAAATATATAAATATATAATAAGAATCAAAAATCTCAATGTAGAAAATCCAGAAGTATGATTCTAGGGTCGTTATCCCCAACGAGGAATGCAATGGAAAGTCGTTTGTCGGTTTAATAGTTGGTGCTTGAATGGAACAAAGATTTTTTGGTTGGTTTTCTAAGTCTACGGGAAATTTAATGCAATTTATACTATAAACAATTAAAGCAACACAATTTTAAACTAAAAAGGCAACAGAACCCTAAAAAAAACGTGACGTAAAACCCTAATTTATCAAAATTAATTCCTAAAATGATCTTTTTTACTTTTATAAGTCTTAATTGACTAAAATGCTAGAACAAATAAAACTAGACCAAATACGGAAGTGATTTAAGCTTAAAAACACGGAAAACGTGAACGGGATTCAATCCCGTTCTTTAAAAAAATCAAATTTTGCAATTTTAACCCTACGAAAGCAAATCTAATTTTCCTAGGTTCTATTTGATAAAAGAAAATTTTCTAAAAAAGAATTATATTTTTTTGACTTTTTTATAATTTTTTATGAATTAAAAATGATTTTAACAAGAATTAAATATAAAAATACTAAACAATTTATAAAAAATCTGAAAAATTTCCAAAAAGTGGCTTGAACTATGCTAGACCTAATAAAAATAAGCTGGGGAAACAGCTTATCGAAATAAGCTGTGAAAAAGCTAAAAAGGGCTTATAACTAAATGGGCCAAAAAGGTAATAAAAGAATTAAGTGTGCAAAACTAAACGGAAAAGACCCAAGGGCGCTTGTGTAGTAGAGGTGTGTGTGTAAAACGTTTGGTGAGTGGGGTGAGGTCCCGGGTTCGAGCCCTGCTCACCTGGGACTGGTAAGAATGAGCACCACCGCAAGTAACACAACTTTCCTCGACCGCTTTCACGGGAGCGGGAGCTTGGGTTTGGTTTTTCTTATCGAGAAGTAAGGCTTTCACCATATCTTTAAGTTCGGCAACATCGGGAGAAATACCGGGGGTAGAAGAGCTCGAACTCACTTTGGCAACAACCGGTTTGTTACGTGAATTACGAACTTTGGATTTGCTCTCGATGATTCTTAGGCAATCACGGGGCATTTTATCCAAAAAGTTACCACCCGCGGCGGAATTCAACGAATCTTGATCATTAGAGTTCAAAGCATTATAGAAAGTATCGAGTTGATGTAACTCCGAAAATCCATGATGTGGGCATGCCCGAAGAAGATCATTGAATCGGTCCCATGCCTCGTAAAAAGTTTCATCAAATCGTTGTTGAAATCTCGTGATTTCATTTCGAAGATTTGTTGTTTTAGAAGGAGGGAAGAATTTGTTGATGAATTTCGAAACAAGATCATCCCATGTGAGAATCGATCGAGGGGGTTCTTTTTCAAGCCAAATCCGGGCGGCACCCTCGAGGGAAAATGGGAAAAGCATAAGCTTTACCGACGTACTCGGGACGTTCGGGAACTTCATCGTAGAAGTGATCTTGTTGAAATAACGGATGTGAGCATGAGGGTCTTCTTTGTCATGTCCGAAAAATTATTTGTTTTGAACGAGGGTAAGCAAACCGTGCTTAAGCTCAAAGTTGTCCGCGGTGATTTCGGGCACAACGATGGCATCCTCGTAACCCACGGTGGGTGCTTCGAGCAATTGAGCCATAGTACGATTATCGTCCATCGTAACTACGGGAGGAGCTTGATTTTCAATTGGTTCTACAAGATTGAATGGTTCAACAAAAGTCGGTAGGACTTGTTGTTGTGGACGGTTAGAATTACGAAATTGAGAACGAGTGCGCATGCACTAAAATGTAAAAAGAGAATTTATAATAATTTTTTTTCTTTTTTTCTGTTGGTTTTTCAACAATGTATTCACAATAAATTTTAATAACGAACAATGAGATAAGACACTTAAACCTAATAATCAACTCGCTTCTCGGTAACTCTCTAAAAGAAAAACGCACAAAGGAGTTTGTTTCACTTTAAAAGGTCAGCCGTACGTCGCGAGAGACACAAAAGGAAAGTTTTTGATTCGTTGGTTCGGGAACTTATTAATGGATAATACTTTAGTTGAAAGTATTATATGTTGGTGTTCTTTTACCAACTTGTGATTTTTATATCTTTTTATGGACAATGTTTTTATTTTTTTTGGTTTTTCTTGTTTTTCTTGTTTTTTTTTTCTTTTTTTATATTATATATATACTAATAAAAGAAATGAAAAATGTTTTTGTATTTTTTTTATAAGAAAATAAGCAAAATAACTTCACACGGAAGGATCTTCAAACACAAATTGTCAAACGGCTCAACAATCGTAAACAATCCTCCGCGGCAACGGCGCCAAAAATTGATTGAGTCTGATTATACGCTTTAAAATTTAAATATAAATATAAATATAAAATACTTATAAATATATAAATAAAGAGGATAAGAATTAAAAATCTCTCAATTGTAGTAAACCGGAAGTATGATTCCGGGTCTTATCCCCCAACGAGGATTGCATTGAAGATCGAGAGATCGTTTTGTAACGAAGCTTGAATGGAACAAGATTTGATTGGTTTTCTAAAACTACTGGAAAATTAAGGCAAACACTTAAAAACAATTAAGGCACACAAATGTAAACTAAAAACGCAAACCGGAAATCTTAAAACGCGACCTAAAAACCCTAAATTGATCACAAATAATCTATATGATCTATTTTTAGTTTTTATAATTCTTAAATTGACTAAAAAGGCTAGAACAATAGAAACTAGACCAAAATAGAAAAGATTTTTAAGCTTAAAAACACTAAAAACCATGAACCGTGATTCAGAGTCCCTTCTTTAAAAATAAAAAATTAGCAAATTTTAACCCATACGAAAGCAAATCTAATTTTTCCTAATGTCCTAAATGTTAAAAAGAGAAAATTTTCTAAAAAAGATTATATTTTTTTGTACTTTTTATATTTTTTTATTGAATTTAAAAGTATTTTTAATAAAATTAAATGTTTTAAAAATACAAACTATTTAATAAAAAGCTAAAAAAAAAATTACAAAAGTAACTTGAACAATGTACTCTAATAAAAATAACAAAAGCTGGGAGAAACGCATATTCAAATAACTTTAAATAAGATAAAAACAGCTTATAAGCCAAAATGGCTAAAACTACTATAAAGGATTAATTTTGCAAACTAAAATCGAAAAAGTCCCCAGGGCGAGTGGTAGTGTGTGTGTTGTGTAAAACGTTTGGTGATAAGGGTAGAGGTCCCGGGTTCGAGTCCTGCTCACCTGGGACTTCCCCTAATCCCAAACTTTTTGTTTTTTATTTTTTTTACAACTTTTTAGAAAAGCACTAAATAAGCAATTTTTACAAAAGCACTTTTTTTATAAACCCCAAATAAGCACAGAATAAGCTAGCAAAAGTGACAGAATAAGCTAGTTATACTAAAACACTTAAAAGGCTAACTGTTAAGCTAAATTAAGCACTAATAAGCAAATGAAAACTCAAAATAAGCTAAGACAGATAAAAAGCCATATCTAAAAAGCAAGTTTGAACAAAAATAAGCAACTACAATAAGCTAGAAAAGACAAATTCTTAAAAAGCTATAAAACTTAAGAATTTAAAGCTAAATTGCAAATAAGGCTCAAATAAACACTAAACTAAAGGAAATAAGCCTAAATGGAGCTTAACTAACCAAATCAGCCAAAACTAAACTTCAGAAAAGCAAATGCTATAAGAGCATTAAGCCTAATTAATAAATAGCTTTTTTGGCCAAAACTGATAAGAGCAAAAAGCACAAAAGGATCTTTTCTAGCTATTTTTAAAGCTAAAAACAGATCCTTATGGCTTAGTGGCTTATACCACTAAAAAGATTGGCCAAAAAGCTACAATAAGCAACAATGAAAAAGCAGTTTGAAATTCAGATAAGCACTTAAAAAGCTTCATGAAAAAGCTATCTCACACTGTTTTGACACTTAGACAAATTTTTTGCAAAACTTTTGTATCTTAAAACAAAATACTCAAATTTTGAGCTTAAAAATAAGCACCTAAACAGATCCTTATGACTATATAACCTACAACCAGATTAAGTTTTGAGTTCAAAGAACCAAGCATCACAATCAAAAGAAGTGATAGAAAACAGGATAAGCTACAATAAGCAATTGAAAAAGCATTTTCTCAAACTTTTTTCAACACTTAGCAATTTTTGACAGTTTTGGCAAAACACAAAACTAACAAATGCAGGCCTATGACCTTTGTTCCTAACCTGTTTTAGCACTTAGACAAACTCAAAAACATCACAAAATCTCAATAAGCAAAAGCACAATCAAATAAGCCAATAAAATAAGCTTTAACCTAACAGATTCAAACCACAAATTCTTAAAACCTTAAAAATGAGATTTAACACTTAAAAACTTAAACAAACTAAATTTTTGGACTAATTTAAGCTAAACTAAACTGACCCAAGAGTAAAAACTCATTTTGACCCATTTTTACCTTCAAAATCAGTTAAACCAAACACCCCTTTAAACTCTTAAATGCTTTTTTAACTTGAAAACTTAAATCTTTTATGAACAACCCCTTAAGACCAGATATCTAACAAGCATAATAAGCAATATTAAGCATATTTAAACAACAATAGCATCAAATACGCTAAACGATTGTGCTAGTTTATAACCTATTTAAGACAGATTATATGAAAACTCAAACAAATGGTTTCTAAACTATAAAACAAGCATAATAAGCATTAAACATCATAAGCAAACACAAATAAGCAAATATAAGCAGACAATAAGCACAAATAAGCAGTTGAATAGTAAATAAGCTAAAAATGGAAAAATGAAACTTACAAAGGCCCTTGCTCAAAACAGGGCAAATGAGCTCAAAAGAGCTTATCTACTAGCTCTAGCTTATCAAAGATAAGCTAGTAGTGTCCATAAGCCCATCCAAATCCGGCTTATCATCCAAAAAGCTTTTTGAGTGATTTTTGGTAAAATAAACTTAAACCTTACAAACTATGAAAGAGTTTTGTAAGACTTAAGTAACAGCTTAAGAATGTTATAAAAAAAGCTTTTGTGAGCTTATAAAACAGTTTTAAATTATCAAACACTTTTAGCTATAAAAACGCGTAAAATAAAAACTTCAATCTTTCATTAAACTTAAAATCATTACAAGGCTTTTAAGAAAACATTACAATAAGCTAAAAAAACTTAAATTATAAGCTGAAAACTAAAAAGCTCGGTGCCAACAATGGCTTACAAAGGACCTATTTATACTAAGCTAATGAAGGTTCTAGGATGTGTGTTTCTTTTGTGAGGAGAACTGAAATGTGCTTCTTGTGTGAGTGTCTTCAAATTCTCATCTTGGCCGTTGAATTTGAGTAGTGTCCAAGTCTTGTAATCATAGCCCTTCATCTTTTGTCTTGATTCTTCGACGAATAGAAATGCAAGGGATTGCCAAGGTGGCAATAAGAGGAGGGATAAGGTTGGTCGACAAGGGGGAGAAGAAAGGGGAACAATGTTGGTCTGTTATTTTGACGGGTAGTGGAGACAGGGCAACCAAAAGAGATGTACAGTTGTTGGCGCATTTTTTTTAAAGTTTGGGAAATGGCAAGAAAGGTCCCTGAGAGTATATAGGAGCATTGCATCCATTATCCTTGTTTGGTGCATCTTTGGTCCTTGAAGTTTGGGTTGGGTTTGCACCGTTAGTCCTTTTAAGGACTAACGGGGTTAAGTTTAAAAGGGTAAGGGAAAACGGGAGTTATAAGGGTGATGGTGGGCTAGTTGTTGGGCCGGGTATGGTTTAAAAGGACTTGGGCCTTTTAGAAGGCTTAAGGCTTATAAAGATATAAGTGGGCTGACCCGGGCCCACTAGGTGGGTACGGGTGGCCCACTTTGCAATTTAGGTTTCTCGGGTCGGTTCTTTTGAAAAATCGTGTACAAGAAGCATGCAAAACAACTTGTAGCACAAAGTTAAGAAAACATTTTGTTAACCTTTTTGGTATAGACATCATTTTGTCAAATGTTCTCGGTAGCTCCATTTTGGACGCACAAAGAAGCGGAGAAACAGGTCAGCGCGAAGCTTATTAAAAACCTGACTTCTTTTGGGGAGCCGTAGCTACACCCGCCTTAAACTTCTCTTATAGTTTGTCCAACAATGGGTGAGCCGTACTTCTAATTGACTAATAATGCTATTGTATGTTAAGAAACCCCTTTGTTAACATTAGTTTTATTGTTGCCAATATGGTGGGATTACAAATTGATCAAACCCTATATTGTACTCCTACATGTGTCCGAAGACACAAGTAATTCCAATAATTCCCTCATATGCCGAAGCATGTAGTGGGGCGGGATAAGATTAAAGATCAATTCAACCCCATATTGCGCACATAAAACTAAGGCTTCACAAGAAATCACATTTCATAGTTTAATGTCCATATTAATTTGTCCAAAAACCCCGGTTTCGCAAATAACACATAATTGGTCACAAGGAGTATAATAATGTGTGTAATATTAGACATGTACAATCCAAGTTTCTCTATAAGTATAGGTCCGTTTTAAGAGTTTCATAAAGTCTATATTGCACATATTGACTAGACACATGACATATCACATATAAGCAATTAAAACAGACATAAAATTGGATTAAAATTGAAGACAAACTCTTATATTCAAAGCAGTAAATCACATAATGCCTCGAGTTCTCAAAAGAGTCTTCCCCAATTGGAGAACCATAAGACTCTCACTAGGTTTTCTGCTAAAGTGCCTAGATCGCCACATCCATCATATAACATGATTGCGTGAGTCTTACAGCCGAGATAAAACAAGAATAGAATAACATATTCAGCTTAATTAACATTTAATTTTAATCTATTCTTCCTTTTATCAAGTTTCATTTGTGTTGAATCTAGGTGTTTATTCATTATTTATGGCAAGTATTGCATATAATTGCCATAATTTTCAAACAAAACAATAAATAAACCGTTTTCATGCAGCCGTAGCGTGTTTAATTATGTGTGTAACCCATAGAAACACCAAACGAGTTGGCTCGTGATGCCACTGTTGGGATTTGATAATCAGTTAACCAATTATCACTACGAGTACGCAGCGGATATGGATATAGTTTGGTTCATGTAATTAACACACAATAAATAAACAAAGAAGGAACATGAAAAGTAAATAGAATACTAAATGCTAATGAAACAAAGTGGATAAGTTTCCACCTCTATAGTTGGTTGCTCACACAACACGTCAAACAAATACGTCACGATGCTAGTCGTTACTTCACGATGCAATAAACTAACAACAATTGTTTGATTTTCTTTAAACCCAACCGAATACCAAAAGGAAGGTACACGTTTGATTTATGAATGAAAAGTATAATTATAAACCTAAACAATGATTTATATTATACTAGTATTCTTGCCAACCAAATAAAACAAAAACCTTAATTGGTTTTGTTGTTCTCTGCCGACAAGAGAAACAAAGGAAAAGAAGGAAATTGATATTATTTGGATGTAAGGAATGATCCATTTTATGAGTGATTATTTTTTCCCTTTTTATATCCATCAATGACTTAGGGTGAAGGTATATATATATATATATATATATATATATATATACCATCTAAACCCTAATCATGATAAGACTAGGAAACCAAAAATCCAACCTTATCACAATTCTCCTTTCTTCTTATCTCCAAGATCCAACGAATGTAGACACTCTCTAGAACCTATCATATGGCCGGCTTACATGAGGCTACCATAAGGTTCGTGTCTTGTCGTTTTTAGTCCTTTGGTTTACAATTGAAACATACGTGAAGTATTAAACGCACTCTAAGTGTCTTAACGTGTGTGCCCCTAATAGGCTCACACATTTCTAGTCGTATAGGTGCTAATCCAACTAACATATTCCAACAACTTTTCCCTCCCTTTTCACCATAGCAATGAGCAGGGTAATCCAAGCCAAGTACACGCTCCCACACCTTCTAGAAGGACTGACAAGCCTGACACGTCTGCCACTTATGCCACGTTGGCGATCCCACACATTTTGATTGGATGATGAGACGTGGAGGGCATCCAACGGCCCAAATTGATATATTTGAAGACGGTTATTGATGAATGGCTTAGATTAAAAGGATGAAGAGCGTCCAGAGGGCTAGAAGCTTCACCTTACTCCTATAAAAGGAGGCCTTAACTCACAGAGCAAGGGATGTAGTGTAGAATTTAGTTTTAGCTTATTTTTCTAGTTTTAGCTTATTATAAACGTTTTCAGCTTAATGTTTTTAAATTGATGTATTTTCTTTTTTAAAAGTTGTAACTCACTTTGATTATCAATAAAAATTCAGTTGCTATTCAATTCAAGTTTTTACCTAATTGCACTTATGGTTTAAGAAGCTCATTTAAACTCTGATAAGCTCAATAAGTTCTCTCTATTACTAATAAGCTTGTTTATACTCAGTTAAGCTTTCAAAACTTAACTGAGTTTGTTTCACTCAAAAATCCACCCCAAATTTACCTCAGCTTATGAATGGATGATAAGCAAGTTTGGGAAGGGCTTATAGACCTCACTAGCTTGTGAAAACAAGCTAGAGCTTGTTGATAAGCTCTATTGAGCAATTCAGATCCCTGTTTTGAGCTTGGGATCAAGGTACTTGTTCTTAATTTCCATTTTCACTTAAAATTAGCTTGTAACTGTTTAGCTTATAATTCTACTTAATTGTGCTTATTTACTGTTAGTTTATGCTTATTTGATCTTCATTAGCTTATTGTTTAAACTGTTTTTACTTATCTTAGCTTAAATTACACTTTGGTAGCTTTAAAATGGAAAAACAACTTTTAAAGGGGTGTTTGGGTCAAACAGTACTAACATGAGTTAGTACTGTTGGATCTCTTTTGCCACTTAATCCAACTTTAACAAGCTTAAATTCAGCCTATAAGTCAGTTTTTACAAGTTTTTAATGTGTAGATTTCAAATTTAATGTTTAAGCTATCAAAGGGTTGAATCTGTGGTTTTTCTGTCTAAAAGTCTAGCTTATTTGATTAAATCATGCTGGGTAGCTTTTTGGTGTTAATTTCATGTTAAGTTAATGATCAAAATGCAGTAGAACTAGTTTATCTAAGCATTGCATTTGTCAAATTTGTTTTAGTCTAAAAACTGTCTAGTTCCTTAATCTCATTTTCAAAGTTTTAAAAAGTCATTTTTCAATAGTAAATTTAGATAAGCTTTAATAAGTTTTAAGGTCTGAATTTGAAAGTATAAGCTCTTTGGATATCTAGCTTCATCTGTTTTTAGCTTTTGAGTCTTTGCATTAGCTTTTTCTAGCTTAAAATTAAGGCTGCACTTTGCATTTCTTAAAGCAAAAAAAAAATAGTTTAAGTCTGTCAGTTTCTAAATCCTCTTTTTATAGCTTATTTCTTATTCAAATTTCTTAAAACTTGTTTTTATGTGTTCCTTGGTAGTCAAATTTATTCTGTTTTTAGGTTTTAGGTTCTAGCTTATTAGATAAGTAGCTTATTAAGTTGCTTAAAAGTGCCTCTCAAGGTTGTTTGGATAACAGTTTTTGAAAAAAGCTAAATTGTAATTTTGAGCTTATGGCTTATTGGATTCACTTATTCTAGGTTTAGTTTGCTTATTAAGTTAGGTTTTAGGTCTTAAGTGCTTATTTGGTCAACACTTGAGCTTATTGAAGCTTTTGTGCTTATACAGTTTAAGCATTCAATGTTGTGAACTCTTTTTAGCAATCTGTCCTTAATTTGCTTATTCTGAGCTTAAAATTAAGTTTCTTAAAAAATGCTAGTTATAATTAGTGCTTATTTTAAGGTGTTCTTTCAGTTTTTCTAAAAAGATTTCAAAAATAAAAAAAATAAAAAGGGAAGCCACAGGTTTGAACCTATGACCTCCCCCTTTGCACACACAAGTCTCAACATCACACACACTAAACCAACGCGCCCTTGGGACTTTTCCGTTAGGAGTTGTTTTTAAATAATACTTATAGTCATTTTTCCATTTTGCTTATACGTGCTAAACTGCTTATTTCCTGCTTATTCGTTAAGCTTATTTTCCTGATTTCATTTTTAATAGATTCCTTTTAGTCTTAAATACTTTCCATAATTTTTCTAGAATTTTTAGGAGTAGTTTACTAATTTTAATTAATTTTCTAGATTAAAATCGTTTTTAATTCACAATAAATAAAATAAAAACCAAAAAAATATAATTCTTTTTCTGAAAATTATTTTTAGTCATTTAGGATTTATTAAAATTAAATTTGCATTGGTAGGGCTTAAATTTGTTATACTTGCTCATTAGTCGCGTTTTTACTTTCCCGTTTACGTTTTTGCTTTAAATCTTTAATAGCCTTATTTGTTTGCTTGCTTTTAGTTGCTTTTGTGTTTAATTTTTAGAAGTAGAATCAAAATTCAAGATATTTGATATTCAAGCATCAAACAAAATACTTTTGTGAAATTCAAATTCACCTCTTGTCGGGATACGACATCCGGGAGATATAATATTGTTTGTCCTCAAGCAATTTTCTTATCAAACGGGATACTTACTATACTATAATTAGTTTGAGATATTTAGGATATATATTTAATTATATATAGACTATTTGGATCAAATCAAATTTTTGACGCCGCTGCCGGGGAGGTGTGTGCGATTATCGTATTTCTTTCGAAGATTAGTGTTTGAAGACCCTTCCTCGTGAAGTTATCGCTTTCAATTGTGAATATTCTCTTCTTATTATAAATATATAAAAATACAAAAATATTTTACACTTCTATTTTTATTTTCTTTTAATATTAAAAATGACCGATTGTTAATTGTCGTTTCAGCTCACCTTTAGATTACAAACTTTAAGAGAGGTATAAGGAGGGTCGATCATACGGATTTCGACCCGAAAGGAGAAGGTTTTTAAAACGCTTCGCGCTTACCCGCTCCTCCGCTTCTTTGTGTGTTTTCTAGAGAGCTACCGTGCACTATTGACTTTCGGTTACCAAAAAAATATTTTTTAATTTTTATTATTTCTTATTTGAAAAATCTATAAATATTCTTCTCTATCCTCTTATCCGTTTAATTCTATCTCTTATCCTTCTCAAATTGTTTAATTCTTATGACATCATTTAACAAATGTGAGTGTAAGGGGTGTGGACAACTATGTGATGGCTTTTATTGTTATCTATGTACGTGCCGGCAGTGTGGTGTTAAACTTATAAATGGAATTTGTTTAAATTGCACTTATAGAGATGGAAAGCCAGTCACTTGTTGCGGGTGTGAAGGCCCGTTAAACGGAGGATTTTGTTCGTTTTGCGCTTCGAGAGCTGGAAATTCATTCGCTTATGATCCAAATCCGAATTCTTTCAATGATTCTCAAAATCTTTCTGACTACCCTCCACAACCTCAGTACCAGACGTATTCTTGTGAGTTATGTGGGAACGATGCTCATTATGGTTACGATTGTCCACCTCAAGTTCCGATTGTCTAAAATCAAGAACCGTGTTTCAATCAAAACTTTGATAATAATTTTTCACAAACTTCACCAAGTTTTCCACAACAATACCTTTGTTGTGAGAACTGCGAGGGTCCTCATGCAAGTTTTCAATGTCAACCGATGAACCAAAATTTCTATAATTCTTCTGGTTTTGACCAATTTCAACCCCCGCAGTATCCCGTCATTCATCATCCTCCTCAAGAAACGAGTAAGGAAATTTTGCAAGCCAGAGAAAACCTAATGAAATCTATACAAACCTTTTTAAAGAAATTTAATCGAATATCTTTTAGAGAAACGCCAAATGTTTTATCGCTAGCTTGGGAGAATTTTTTTGAAATTCAACATGCTTTTAGAGAAAAACAACATCGACCAGAGAAAATACAAGAATTGCTTCATCAACTTCTTAATGATTTGCAAATTATAAGTGAGGAGCTAGCAGAATATATTAATTCTTCGAGTTAGAATTGTCCTGCCTTCTAAGACGATGATGAGTACAATATTCAATATAGGGAATATTTAGAGAATTCGTCTAATGAAATCACACCCGTCTTACCAATCGAGGAACCCGATAACACTCTTAGTATGGGGGACGAGCATCTTAGCACTATTCTGGAAATGGAATCGGACGAAGTAACAAAGTCTAGTGTTGAAGACCTTGTCCCAATCCCAAGTGAGTCCGTAGGGCTTTCTAAAACGATAACGTGTGATGTGCCTTTTTTGTGATAATACCCTCCTCATGCTTGATGTTTTAAAACCGATCACTTGAGAATTTCTCCTGCCGATTTTAACAATGATTGTACTTCGAGCAATGACGATTCTTTTGAGTACATCGATTACGTTGAGGCATTACCTCCCGATTATGAGCTCGTCAGCTTAGAGGAGGTGAAGGAAGATATACTTCATGAGAAATTATTGAATATCAATCTTCTTATTGCTTGTGATTTACCTTTGAGTGTTGATTTCTCTCCCATTAGTATTTTTGAGGAAAAATACGTGACTTTCTCTAACCCTCTCTTCGATTCAAATGACGATTTTACCTCTAGTGATGACGAGTCACTATCCGATGAAGACGAACCGGAAGATAATTTTAAAATTTACTCGAACCCTCTTTTTGAATTCGATGACGAATACATCTCTAGTGACGTAAATCCTCTTTTTGATGAGGTGTTAGAGGACATCGAGTGCAAGGATTCTTATGATTCCAACCTTGATGAGTCGACTTTCCTAGTCACACCTCTTTCCGATTCTAATGAGGATGAGTGTCTCGCCCCAAGTGACGACATTGAGCTTCTTCTTCACCATGATCCGTCTATAAGCGTTGTTTCCATTCTCGAGGGGTTCACCGATGAACCGCCTCTCGAAGAGAATGATGATTTATTTGATTTGGAATCTAAAGAGAATGATTGGAAGAAGATTTTGTACGATGCTCCAATTGATGATTTGATTACCGAGGACAAAGTTTTCGACCCCGGGATTCATGAGAAAATTTTTTCTCCTACATATGTGAGCTTAACCTTTGAGGATCACCATTATCTTTCCTACACATATGTTATCCGAGTTTTTCTTCCTTATTTCACTTATCCGGTGGATTCTTTTCTTCCTCTCTCCTCTGGGAGTGAGGATACCATTTTTGACCCCGGCATCTTCGCTTTTCATTTTTCTTCTCTTGAGCCGGTGGCATTTGAAAGTCAAATGGAAGATTGCTCTTCCACTTGTTTCGTCCCTATTATCACGATGATATAGGGTGAGTCAAGCTAGAGACTCGCACAAAAACAAGCGCTTCGTGGGTGGCAACCCATGCTTATCCTTAGTAGTAGTATATTAGTATAATAATTATGAATAAGTGTGATGTGAGGAGGCTCGCCTCTTCCTTTCTCGTGTTTCGTGTTTTGTGGTTTATGTCTAGGATTGCCCGGATTTTGAAGACTCTCGTGCTCGTGGTTTTGTCCATCGTCCACTCGATCTTCAATCCTTTGCATGCTTATATATGGGAATCCGATATCCTAGATCTTATTGATTTAACGTTTATCTATTAGCATAATTAATAAACGGCTTTAGATTTGCGTAGAGACCCCTTAATAATTGGATTATGCCTTCATCAAAAATATGTGATTTTATGCCAATTTTTTTTTTCAAAAATAGAATAAGTGTTTTGACACGTAGTTTTGCCTTTTTGAGAATAAATTTTGACTTGATCGAGCATGTTGCGCTCTAGCTTGCCCCTTAACTTATATAAATTTAAGCTTTTGCTAGTCTTTTATACAAGAAGCTTTAAAACGCGAATTCTAGCTTAAAAGAGCCAAGAGTTTGCAAGTTTCCATAATAGACTTTAAATATGCAAAGTTTGTTTTTATTAGACTAAGCATTCGCGGATCTTTTATTAAAGATTTTAAATTTGTGAAGAATGAGAAATGATAGAGTTTTATATAAGTTAGATGCTAAACATGGAGTAGTTGGATCTCTTTAAAGCTCATAGAGGTTAATTGTGGCCTTTTGCTCCCATCAGCTTAATAAACATTGTATAATTGTTAATAAATAAAGTTACTTTGGTTTTTGTGATTCTTAGTTTAGATCCCTTTGTAGAGATTCCTTCTGGTGAAATCAAGGTACACATCAAGGTTTTGTCAGTGTTGTGGGAAAATAGGCTAGCGATTCCTGACGGCTCGCTACCGTTGTCTAGGTAGTTAAAAGATTACAAGACTTGAAATTTGGCTAATAATAATAATATAATAAACCAAAGCCGAAATAAGACTTCTAGATCATAGTCGGCTCGCATACCGATGTGACAGTCGTTTAAAGGGTGGAGGTATTAACAATAATAATAATAATAACTGTGGGCTGATAAAGGTTTAATATCTCTGGTCGGTTCGTTGCCGATGTGGCAGTCTTCAAAAGAAGGCCCATCGCGAGAATAATAATCTGAGACTGATAAAAGTTTGCTGCATCTGGTCGGTTCGCTGTCGATGTTGCAGCCTTCTAAAAGCTCGAGGAAATCACCGAGGTCGGAATTAGACTCCTGGACCATGGTCAGCTCGCATACCGATGTGGAAGTTTTTTAAAGGACCGAGGTTTAATAACGTTGCAATAATCATAATAATAATAATAAAGCCAAATTTCAACTTCGGGGATTATCTAACGA
>BQNB010118645.1:0-20954 GCA_026074375.1 Tanacetum coccineum
AAGGTAACCTCGGGTTTGTCCTCCCTACGAGTAGCAGAGGGCAGTAGCAATGGTGGTGATGAAGTAGGAACTAATATGGGTAAGGGTGGTGGTATCCCTAATGATGGTGCATCTGGTCTGGTGGGGGAGAGTATGAAGGGTGGTGGTAACACGATTCCGTGCATCTGGTCTTCCGAGGTGGTAACATGATTCTGTGCATATAAAGAACTTGAAAAACAGATGTAAAACGAAGAAGTTATAGCCAAAACTAGATTTAAAACAATACTGAAGGATCGTTTAATTCATAACACGGGTGATGATTCGAGTGGTTTAGCTAGTTTCTAGTGAGAGAAACACAAGAGAGAGATTCTAGAGAGAGAGAGTGTATGTGTTTCTATGAAATGAAATAATGACTAGCTTGCCTCTTCCAAAGTTGGAAGAGGCTTATATAGTACTTACAATATATCGGGTATTCGAACCCGACTTAAAACCGAAAAACGAACTATTAACTATTAAACTACGAACTATTATAAATAATAAATATACGGGGTGACCGAGTCTTTTACTCATATCTAACACACTGGAACAATCACAACATGGTGTTAGTAATGACGTCCTGGTAAGCATTGAAGGTGTTGAAGAATGAAAAAGAAATGTATGGATAAAGTGAGTTGAAGGATGAATAAAGTGAATCCTTGATGTGGGAATATGACTAACATTCACAATAGTTTCTAAATTTATAAAGTGAGCCACTGCACCCTCATCATCATAAGATGCATTGGTAAAAATACCATCATTAGGATTGTCATAACTATCCTCAAGAGCAGGTATTTAAGAATCATCTTGGTCAGTATTGGTTAGATCAGTGTAGGATAGTCCACCAGAAGGACTGGCAGTACTAACTGGTGTGCTAGCAGTATTAACTGTGTTAGTACTGCTAGCTCTAGCAGCTCCTGCTTGAAGAAGCAAATCCTCAGTATCTTGGGCAAACTCCTTTTAAGAGCTTTAGCATGCATTTTAGCCTCCTTTTCTTGTCTTTTAAGCCTTTCAAGCTCATCCAAAAAGTATTGATCCTCCTGATCTACTGGCTTCTCATTTGTCTTTAAATTAGTATTCTTATTAGGCTTTTCACCTTTATTCTTTGCTTCTGAGCTCTTGACTGTTGAAGTAAGAAGGACCATTTGGCAAGTACAATAAGTAGTCTTTGAGCAGATTTAGCTTCCATTTCAGAATTTCATTGCATCCCCACCATATAATAAAAAAAAATATTTATCTTGTGTACCTGCACTATGATTAGTTCTTTTGGTCTGCATGTTTGTTAGCTTGAATTTCTTGAAAATCTCACAGGCTGTATAATTACTTGAATAGTTATTATAATAAAGATCAAACAGCTAATTTTGGTCCTTCCCTGCAAACTTTTGGTTTATTTTCTAAAAATAGGGTATATGCAGGTTTTCTTTAACTCTCTTGGTTTCTAAATTGTATACCCTAAAAGCCTTGCTATTTAGAGAATACCCTACTAAAAACCATTCATCAGATTTCCCATCCAACTTGCCCAGGTGGTCAATGGTATTCTAGATGGTCACATGGCACCCAAAAGGTCTTATATAGCTTATGATTGGTATTTTACGAGTTATAAGTTCATAAGGTGTCTATTTTTGAGAATTTGGTCACTATACCGATTAAGGACATAACAAGCAGTACTAACTGCTTCAACCCAAAAAGTGTTAGGTAAAAATGAATCTGCTAGCATAGTTCTAGCAGCCTCAATAAGAGTCCTGTTCTTTCTTTCAGCAACTCCATTTTGTTATGGAGTTCTGGCATTACTGTTTTCCCTCTTGATCTTTTGACCCAACAGAAATCAATAAATACTTTATGTTCTTACAATTCTTTACCTTTTAACATCTATAGTTTTAACTTTTTGATTTAATTGGTTCTCAATTTGTCTTATAAAGTCCTTAAGGATTCCACTAGTTTCATCCTTAGTTCTTAAGAAGAACACCTAACTAAACCTGCTAAAATCATCAGTGATAACCAGGCAATAAGTCTTATGGTTTAAGCTCCTTACAGATGTAGGTCCAAATAAATCCATATGCAGAAGCTGTAAGGGCTGACTAATAGAGCTCACTGATTTGGCCTTACAGGAGGCTTGTGTTTGCTTTCCCTTTTTTGGACACGCTACACAGGTGTGGTCTTTTAAAAAAATCTTTAAAGTAAACCTCTTACAAGGTTTCCCTTAACAAGTTTGTTTAGGTTTTTATAAGTTAACATGACCCAACCTCCTATGCCATTTGTTAGATTCATCAATTGTGGCCTTTGCAATCAAACAAGCTAAACCTCCAGTAGAAACAATGTTCTTTAGGTTGAAACTATACATATTGTTTTGTCTAGGGACTCTAAGTAATACTTGATTTTCATCAGGTAACTTAATGTCAGAGACAAACAAGAACTCATTTCAGTTTCTGTGAAGAGGAACCTTGTTTTCTTGTCACACATCTGTGACCAGAAAAGTGATTGAAATGTGTAGTCTTTCACAAAAGCACACATCCTTTAAAATCTAACTTTCCTGTTTTTATTTTACCTTTTACCAGTTATTGTAACGTTACTACTCCAAAAAGAACAAGGCCACCATTATAGTCTTGATATTCAGCAAGGTAGGCCTTGTTTCCAGTCATGTGCCTGGAACATCCACTATCAACAATCCCTTTGTTCTTTAAAGCTCTTTGTGGATAATCTGCACATTAAATAAGAGAGATTAGATTCTCTTTAGGGGGACCAAGCCATTTAGGCTTGGGTATGCATAGTAGATCTTTAAAAGTAATACATTTTCTAGAATTTGATCCACCATTGTATTTGAAGACTTTGTTCCAGTAATGTCTTTTGGGTCTCTAATTACAACCTGCTGAGGGCTTAATAGCAGTTTCCCTTTTTCCCCCAACAGCACTAACTGCATTTACCTCAGCAGTATTAACTTTTTGATTTGAAAAATTTGTTCTTGGTGCTGTTGTTCTATTAAATGGCCTTCTAATAGGTGAATGAGTTTTATGAAAAACAGTTTTTGGTCTAACATTATTCACAATAGGTTTAACAGTATGAACTTTCCTGGCAGCATTAGTTGGTACTGCCTGACTGTTAAAATTATGTCTAGCAGTATTAACATTGTTAGTACTGCTAGCTCTAGCAGTATTAACTTGAATTCTGCCAGTTCTAGTTAGTAATGCTGTAGGAACAAATTGGTTTTGGTGATTCACTCTTTGCACATTGTTCCACACTGGCCTATATTCCCTTTGACCAGTACCCTTACACATCCTTTTGTTCAATTCAGCTTGTTTAGCCATTCTTTTCTCATGGAAATCACAATCTTTAAATAAGTCGGGCTATAACTACCTCTTACAAACATGCCTTTTTAGTAAACCCATATCCCAAACCTAGTTTTTTAGACATTAAACCACTACAATCCTTTTTGTCAGGTTTAGGACTCTGACTATATGTGTTTTTTTCTTTAACAGTTTGCCTAGGAGTTTTTACATGCTTAACAATATTAATAAAAGCAAAACTAGGTGTTTCCTGTTTTTTATGGGTAGTGACACATGTTCATCATCACTATCTGATTCATACTCCTCAATGATAGGAGCATCAGACCAAACTTTAGGGTCACTAACAGCTTTGGGTTCATTAGCAACTGGTTTAGGTATAGATTCATTTGTTTCTTCACTAGAATTGGATTCACAAGAATTAAAGTCACTGCTCCTAGCATCAGATTTACTAGGTTTAGATTGCTTTGGATCATATGTAAATTGTGATTCATCTATTTCTTTATCAGGTCCAGAAGGGATGTAGATCCCTATCATTAGAGGGGGAACTGCATGCATCCCTTCTGCATATCTATCACTCACAAGACTATCTTCTATATCACTATACCTACTGTAAAATAAACTTCCAAAAACTTCATTTTCATAACTTAAGACACCTTTATTCATTTGTTCTCCATACCCAAGCCCAGCTTTGTCCCTAGCACTCATCTGACTATTTAGCAGAATATTAAGACTTTTAGAAGAGTTGTGCCATTTTTCTACTTTAGCTTCAATTCTTCTTTTTCTTTTTCAGCTTCTGCTAATAGTTTCTTATGATATGTGAGCACATCAGTTTTATCATCTAAATCAATTTTCATAAACCTAATCTTTTCCTCATACCAAAGTTGATTTTGTTAATGAGCAACAATTGTGATTCTACTTTATTTATAAAGCGTCGAGTATTATGTTGAATTTCTATATGCTTCACAAGTTGTTCACTCTGTTACGTTTTTTTCATTTCTTTTTTTATTTTTGTGTTTTAAATTTTATTTTATGTTTAGCTTAAGATTCTTTAAACTCTTTTGAACAAGAAGTTACATCAGTGTCTGAGGGGGGGGCCTGAATTACTGTTAGCCATCAAAAGCATAGTTCTCTTGCCTTCTTCTGAATGATGGTTCCATTCAACACCTATCTTCATCAAGAGTTACCAAAGCTTTAGGTTCCTCCTGTTTACCAGATCTCCTCCCATTTTTTATAGCTTTATTCCAAGTGTTCCAAGCATCTCTCCTCCTACTATCTTGATTCCCCTTGGATCTGCACTCTCTAGCAAAATGCCATGTCTTGTGACAATTTTAGCACTTGACTTTGGTTTTGTCAAAACCAACCGGTTCCTTGACATTAAATTGCAGTTTTCTACCTGTCTTTTTGGGATGATACTTTCAGTCTCATGGAAATCATGGCCACTTGTCATTTCAAATCCATTTCTTCTAAATCGAACTCATCAAGCTATTCCAAATCCTCATGATCTAATTATGGACCACTAGATTGATTAGCGAAAAAGGAGTATGTGAGTTCATCAGCGTATGAAGAAGAGCTTTCCCTTTGGGGGTTATGGCCAGAAGAGCTAGAAGCACCATAAGCAGTACTAACTTCATTAGTACTGCTAGTGTTCTCAGAAACAAATTCCACATTCTGCGTGCTAGAGGATGATGCAGTAGGTCCTTTTACATCATTCTCAAAGACTCTTAGATTATTATACAGATCATCAAAGTTGAGACTGTCCATTCCTGGCTTGGTCCTCATGATTAAGGAAACTTGAGACCAGGCAGAAGGTAGAGATCTAAGGAATTTCTGATTTGCATCCTCAGTGGATACACTTGCCCCATGAATCTCTAATTGACTCAGAAGACTTTAGAACCTGTCATAGCCTTTATGTAGCCCTTCTGAGTTTGATACAGAGAATCCTTCAAACTATTGCTTTAAGATATACTTCTGCATCTTCTTTGATTTGTCATTTCCACCAAATCTGGATTTGATGGCATCCCACATCTCTTTTGCATCAGTCATCTTATGAAATTTAGCAAGATGATCTTCTGGTAAAGCCATAAGCAAAGTGGTCCTAGCTTTTCTTTCTCTTTCTTTGGCTTGGATCTCTTCTACAGTCCTTGGAGGCAGAATCTTGATTTGACCTTGTGTATCTGTGGTGATTGATATAGGATGATTCCTATTTTGTATAACTTCCCAGATTAGATAGTCTGTATGGGACAAATAATGTCCATTTTCATGGCCCATATATCGTATTCTCCCTTTTTGAGAATAGGAAGTTTGATGGTTGATACAGTATGAGGAGTTTGTTGTGTTGGTGTTTGTGATGATGATGATGGTGGTGGTGGTGGTGGTGGAATTTCATCTTGTGAACCAGACATGATTAGTTTTGTAAGATAGAGATTTATAACTGGTTTTTGTTCTTCTTACTCAGAGTTTCTCACAGGCTCTGATACCACTTGTGAGTCCCAAACTGAACAGATCTTTGCAGCCTGCTAAGGGTGATAGCCAACTTATATAAATACATATTGACTATATAGAAACACTGACTATGAATACTAATTGTATACGTAGAATCTATACAATAGTATTAAGAAGAACAATGAATAAACTAAACTTTGATTTCTATTAATCTGTTAAAGTGATTACAGATTACTAACTATGAGATATGATTGTATGAGATGTATATTGAACTGATATCTCTAACTATGCCATGGGGGTTCCTTTATAGACCAAGGATAAACCCTAACAGGCTTACAAAACGCATAAAAGATAATACATATCTTTTCCTATAATATCTCATACATATCTCTTAAACGGTACTAACTATTTTCTACTAACGGTACTAACTAACTGATCAGTACTTAACACTTTGTACTGTCAGTACTAACTATAACTATCGGTACTATGGGTTAGTACTATTTTGTGAAGACAAGCTAAAAGGCACATAATTTGGAGCTAAGACAAGCTAAATACCCCTTAAAGTTTACACAAATCATTTTTCTTTTTATATTAAGCTGATTTGGTCCTTAATTATTAAAAACAGATTGTTAAATAACAAAATAGAATACTTATAAACAGGTTTTAGTCAAGAATAAGCACTAATAAGCAGTTCTACAGTAAATAAGAAAACAAGAAAAAGAGAAACTTACAACACCCTTGCTCAAAACAGGGCTAAACCAAGTATCTACAAGCTCTAGCTTGCATAAAACAAGCTAGTAGTGTCCATAAGCCCATCCAGAACTGGCTTATCATCCATAAAATAAGCTGTGGTGTATTTGAGAGTGATTTTCTTCTTGACTACTTAACTTTTTATATTTTCTTAATTAAAGCAGCTTGTAAACAAACTGTGTTGAGAGCTTTTTGAATACAAAACAACACAATTAAGGAACTTAACGCTTGGAATTGTAAATTGATTTAAAACTTCAAAGTTGCATTAAAACTTAAAAGTGTTACAAAGCTGAAAGTAAAAGCTGTAAATGAGTTTTTTACAAGAACTGAAAAATAAGCTAAGTTATATTAAAAATTAAAAACTAACTAGTTAAAACTAAGATGCCTCAAAGGCTTACAACAAGTAGAGACAAAGTTTTAACAAACAATATGGGTTCAGATTGCTCAGTATGCTGTTGTTCATTAGCAAGGATATTATGTAGAGCAGTCAATTGTACCTCAGCAAATGGCTCATCGTCATTTACTGGTCTGATATCTGCATCCACAGCTTGTGTGGTATAATTCCCTGAACTACTACTTGTATCCTGCTTGTCGTGCTTTGTCCCACTGCTTTCTATGACAACCAACCCAGCATCAACTACTTCACGTATATCGACCTTTTCCTCTTGCTTTTGCATCTGAGTTTCAATCTCTGATTTACTGAATGCATTGTTGTTTTCAGGCTCTATCAAACTACTTTTTGATACAATCGACAACCAACCCAGCATCAACTGCTTCACGCATATCGACCTTTTCCTCTTGCCTTTGCATCTGAGTTTCAATCTCTGATTTACTGAATGCATTGTTGTTTTCAGACTCTATCAAACTGCTTTTTGATACAATCAAGCTGTCATCCATTGCTTGAACTGGATTGATCTGAATATCTTGAGACTGCATCTTGACACTTGACTTAATTTGATGCTCATGAAGTATTTCATCATGCAACTGACTTCCATTCTCCTTTAGTGCATTAAGTTCATTTTCTTTCATGCGTAATACACCATATGTATTTACAACTCTATGAATGACCGCTTCAAGTGTATCCAGGTTCTCGAGTAACTCACGTCTGTACGCACTAGGTTCACAGCGCGTGAAGTATTCGAAGTCTTGTTGCCAACCTTGATTCAGAAGATCCGTTGCATTTACCCCTTTTGAGGCAAGAAATTCCTTGAACTGTGTTCTGAGTGCTTGAAGACAAGTCTTTGCATTAACCCCATGAAGATTCTCTCTTTCAAGTTGTAGCCTTAACTGATCCAGATTATGATACATCTTCAATTTGAAAGTCTGATGCTCTTCACCAAAGAATGAGCGAAATGCTGGTTTAAATGCATCAACAGCATAAGGTGAATTAAGGAGATAGAGATCATAAAGATGTGTCTCGAGTTGTTCAACCCATGTCATGCAGTTGGAGTGCCTTTGTTTTACGAGTCGTTGCGTCAGTTGAAGCTCTCTCTCTTTTGAATTAGAATTAGAAGATTCCATTGAAATTCGATGTGTGAAATAAAATTAAGGATCTTAAGTAGATAATGTGATTGATGTTGTGGTTTTAAATACAATTAACGTTCACGGGATTTTACAAGTCTATGATTAAAACCGATAAAAGATTAACGGGATTTTACAAAATCAATAGAAAAACCGTGAATGAATAATCGTTTGATGTTAAGGTAGGTTTGTTGTTTGATTAATGCAGTTTAAGTCCTGTTTAGGTTGACGGTTTGTTATTTGGCCCTAAAATATTTGAATTTTGACCAAAACACAAAATTTACCCTATTACCA
This sequence comes from Tanacetum coccineum, assembly GCA_026074375.1. Classification (NCBI taxonomy): domain Eukaryota; kingdom Viridiplantae; phylum Streptophyta; class Magnoliopsida; order Asterales; family Asteraceae; genus Tanacetum; species Tanacetum coccineum. Next base: position 8,304 of record BQNB010118645.1, read on the forward strand.
AAATTTAAATTTTGTGTAAAAATTAGCTAAAAAAGCTATAGGAAAAATTAAATTTTTCTTAATTTTTTTTTTTTTTAAATCAAACCGCTGCGTATATGTTTCTATCAAACCGCCGCTTTGAAATCAACCAAACCGCCTCTATATTTTTGCTAACTCGCCGGCTTAATAAAATAATCAAACCGCTGCCTATAGTGACTAAACCGCCGCTGGTGAGATAAAGCAACTCGCCGTTTTAGCAACCCGCCGTTTTAGCAACCCGCCGTTTTTGGCAACCCGCCGTTTTTGGCAACCCGCCGTTTTAACAACTCGCCGTGTGTTTTAGCAACTCGCCGTACCTTTTACCAACTCGCCGACTATTATTTTCAAGCCAACTCGCCACTATCCTGTGTAAACCGCCGCGAACAAGCAACTCGCCACCAGATTTAAACAAACCGCCGCGAATATAATTATTAAAATTAAGCAACTCGCCTTTGACTTTTGGCAACTCGCCTTTGACTTTTTCCTAAATTTCCGGATCTTGTCCCTACCTTTTGTCAAACCGCCGGTTAGATAATGATATTTTAACCAACTCTCCACGAAGAACACTTGGACGAATTAAGCAAAATCAAGCCATATTATCTTTTTAACCACGAATCAAAGCTCTAACATGCAATACTAAGATGGTGTATGAAGATTAACCTTCCAATAACATGTATTTCTTCGTGGATCATAAAAACGAAGCAACCCTCCACGAAGAACATCAAACTTAATAACCTTATAAATCGAACTAGGAGCTTGTATACCACTTGAAATTGTTACAATCTAACCTTTTTGATGTGTAGAACAAGAGAAGATCAAGATTAACAAACAAATAAGCCAAAATCAAAAACGAGCCGTGGGTTTTTTTCTTCAAAAATAAGCCACGAATTTGAGCTTATTTAACCATATGAATCAATCACGAATCCACCCCATGGCTCTGATACCAATTGTAGGTTCCCGAATTCACACAAACATGTATAGATCTAAAGAGATCTAGAGAGAGAAAGTTAGAGAGAGAGAATAGTTGAGAGAGAAAAGGAAAACACACTAAAGAGTGTGTGTAAAATGAAATAGATGCTTACCTCTTCCAAAGTTGGAAGAGGTATTTATAGTTCTTACAATACACCAGGTATTAGTACCCGGTTCAATACCGAAAGTCATACGTTTACCTATTAAACTACGAGCTATATTGAACAGTAAAATACACGGGGTGACCGAGTCTTTTTCTAATATCTAACAGTAATATCAAGTTAAACTATTTGGCACTTTTGGTCCTTAAAGTTTTATACTCGCACACCTATAGACTTAAATTAGCAAACTACACCCTAAAGGCATAAACAAATAACACATAAAGCAAACATTGAGCAACTGTGGTGTTCACAATTAATGTCCAAACAGAAATGCAATAATCATTAAAAGCATGTGATGTCAATTCTTCTGCATTATCAAGTCTTACTCTTTTAAGTGTATAATCAGGAAAATGTGCCCTTAATTTAATAATTTGAGCAAGAAATTTTGCAAAGGCCACATTACGAGTTGATAATAATGAGACATGGGACCATTTGCTGGACGCATCTATTAGAACCATGAAGTATCTAAATGGTCCAACTGGTGGATGAATTGGAAATATATCACCTTGAATTCTTTATGAAATGATGCATTCATTTTCAACTTTTAAATGGATGAAGGCCTTGCAATCAGTTTTCCAGAGAGCAAGGATGTAACATTAGAGGGGTACTTTTATCTTATTTTTGAGGAACTTTGATCTTTAACTGGATGTCCATGTGCATTTTCGATTATCCTTTTCATCATTGTTGATCCTGGATGTCCTAACCTATCATGCCATAAGCTGAATATACCTGGCTCACAATATTTTTTTAACTGCCATATGTGCTTGAGGAACATTAATATGTGTATAATGTAAACCAGAATAGAGCATTGGCAGTTTTTCAAATACTTGATTCTCATTTATAATGTGTAAATACTTTTTATTTTCAATAGTCCTTGATCGAGTATCATATCCATTATGATATATGTTTCTGAAACTTAACAAGTCTCTTTTGGATTTTGAGGAAAATAAAGCATTCTCTATCAAGAGTTGTGTACCATTTGGTAACAATACATTAGCTTTTTCCACTCCGTCTATCAAGTTCGTAGGTCTTGAAATTGTATCAACGATTCCATTTGTTGGTTTTAACTCAAAAAAATATTTCTTGGATTTAAGGATAGTGTGTGTGGCATCACTATCCGCTATGCATAGTTCTCCATCCTTTGCTTGATATTGTGCTCCATTGAGACTCATTTTAAACTTCTAATATGAACATAAAGAAAAGAATAATGAGTTCACATAATAGATGTTATTTTATTTATTTTACATGAAAGGGAAATTAATTATACATAGTTAAGCAAAGTTATGAAAAGAAAATACATAGTTACTTTACATAGTTATTATACATAGTTATTAAGATCCAATAACTTTTTTTTAAAGTTCCAAGTCATTGAAGAAGTCTGAGGCAATAAGCTCAGTGTTTGTGTTATCAAACTGATCCACATGGTTCACTTCTTTCTCTTTTCCATTTTCCGAGGATTGCTTGGTAAAGTCACATAGATGTGAAGGTGTGCTGGCAAGCTTTTGACAATGATTTGCACTTCCTCACGGGAATAGGATCCTTCGGGTTTAGGATGTTTTGGGAGGTACCAACTTCATTATTTTGTTGATTGAGATTATTAACTTGTGGAGCATGGTAAGTGTTATTTCTTTGACCACGGCCATTATAACCACCACGGTGGTAAGTATAGTTTCTGTTGGGAAAATGGTTGTGACCATAATTGCTACGACCATGACCACGCCATGAGGGTTACCTCTTCCTCTTTTGCTTCTAGAGTTTTTGTTATCATTATTGTTAATGGCATTTGCTTCTGGAAGTGCTAATGATCCTATGGGACGAGTTTGATGATTTTTCATTAACAATTCATTGTTTTCCTCTGCTACAAGGAGATTTACATTTAGATCAGAGTATCTTTTAAAATTTTATAATCGGTATTGTTGCTGCAAGTTTAAGTTTGAAGCATGAAATGTGGAGAAAGTTTTCTCCAACATATCTGCTTCAGTAATAGTTTGCCCACAAAATCTGAGTGTTCGACATATCCTGAATAAGGCAGAGGTGTACACATTAACCTTTTTAAAGTCTTGAAACCTTAAATTGTTCCATTCATCTCTAGCAGAAGGGAGTAAAACTTCCCTTTGATTATTAAATCTGGTTTCTAAATCTTTCCATAAAATGCTTGGATCATTACAATTAGAATATTCGAATTCTAGCATTTCATCAATGTGTTGATGGAGGAAAACATCATCTTTCGCTTTGGTTTTCTCTGAGCATTTGTTGCCCTCTTGTAATGTTGCTAAAGCACCCATTGATTTGAGATGCCTTTTAACATATCCTGTCCATTGTATATAATTTGCTCCAATTATGTCAAGAGCTGGAAACTTGATTTTTTCAATGTTTGACATTTTGTTGCTAAACACAAATTGAATAAATAACAGAGTCAATATCAAAATCCATATATATCAATAAGTAATGCAATACAATACAGTGAGAGAGCTATAAACTGATACATTACTAAGAAAAGTTCAAATTCATTAGGTGGGAGTTGAAAAAGCGGAATAAGAAGTAATATAACCATGATGGTGACGATAATTAGAAGTGGGTGAATCATCTTTGAACATGTTTAAAAAATGATCCGGTGATGTATAATTTTCTGAGATTAAAAGATGTTTGAGATTTGAAAAATGAATAAGTGAATTGCCAATTTATAGAAAAGAAATATAGTCGTTGTAACGTCGTCAGGGTTGGTATAACCGTTATATAGCCGTTGTAAATGTATAATTCAAATAATATTTTATTTATTTATTATTATTTAAAAAAATTAAATTAAGAAAAGAAATACGAAGCATAAAAAGAAAAATGTATTCGAATGTTAATGTAAATCAATCCGTGTTGTATCATTCTATACCAATTCGAATGTGGAGAAGGTATCTTTATACCAATTCTATACCAAATTCGAATGTGGAGAAGGTATCCTTTATTTTATATTCGAATGATGTGTTAGTATAAAAAATGTTATGAGTTAAAAGAACGGATCTAAAAGGTTATTGGGCTGGGCCAATGGAAGTGGTCTTGTACTAAATCAAGTGATGATGACGATGATTTCCTGCACAAGTAAAGATAAACCGTTAGTTTTATCGTGGGGACGGACCCCACGATTAGACTTCGGCGTAAGAGTAAGTATTCATGATTTGTCAGAGAATGTAAGGGTATGTATGTGTATAGAATATGGTCAGAAAATCATACCTTATGGGGTGTCAGAGTACCCCTTTTTATAGGTGAGACAAATATTAGGTTTTCCTAATATTTTGCTTATTTCTGTTAGTGAGCCGAAGTGGGATCCTTATCGGATAAGGGTCCGCAGTAATCGTGTTTTACGGACGTGGTTTCCCTTCCGCGGATGTTGCTTGGTCCGCGGAAGGTCTATCACGTCCGTCTTATTTCTCCCAGGCCGTGCCGGCACGAGACTGGGCTTAGCTTTGGCCTATTATGCTTTGCGATTGTCTTGTTGGGCTTAGGCCCATGTGTAATTTATGTAATTCAAGCCCGGAGGCCTGTTACATGTATTATACATCATCAAGTCCCCCTAGTCTAGTGTGTCTCTTGCGTGTAATTGTTACTGCGTGCGGTAGATATCACTAGACTCAGGTTCCGGTACGCCTTGTATTTTTGCATCCTCCGTGTTTGTCTTTCCGTAATGTTCCGTTGACCTTGTAATTAATGTTAACAAAAATAAGGTTACACTGGGCTACTAGAAGCTCTGACGCTTATGTTAGCCCAATTTTGAAGGCCTCGTTTCCCATTTACCATCTTCAAAGGAAATGAAAATGGAAATCGACAAAAGGCATTACTGTCATCTACTATATCATCAACATTAGCCATCTCCTCGCAACATAATACAACTTTTGATCGGATAATCATAAAAAGTTGGGACGTTTCTTCTACGGGTACTGGCAGGTCTGGCACAAGCAAAAATGGTGAAAAGGTCTACTATATCTTGGAAGTATCGTAACATACTATACGAGTTTTGAGCCTTGAGATAAATTTTTGTGGGAAAAGTGGAAAGGATAACATATATGTAGCTTTAATACGTTGCTTCAAAATGTATAGTTTTAATGGTGCATAGAAAAAGCTTATTCTAACATAGTAACATCAAAAGTGTTCTTGACACAGAACGGAAACGTGCTATAATTCGGGTTCAAGTCGAATCACAAAGGGATAAAGACTAAAAGTCGTGAATTTTATTGATTATTCAATATTGAATTACTACACAATAAGCCCAAGCCATATATTTATTGAAGAACTAAACTTGGGGAAAAAGTCAACAAGATTATTCTAGAATAAACAAAATATGGAAATCAAATAAAAGTCAATAAGAAAAATATGGAACCAGAAGAAAAGTCAATAAACAAAATATGGAAACCATATTTCGTTATTAACATTAATGATGTCTCCATCTTTAAGTTTACTTATTTTTGGCAGTACCCTTACTCTTGCCACGCTCTAGGTATATTCGTCTGCTAGCTCTTGAATCATGTCCTCATCATTTCCCCTCTCCTTAGAAGAACTCGTCCTCGAGTGCTTGCCCTCATTCACATCTACAGAGTAAAATTCATATATATCTAACACATTGAACGTCTTCGAAATACTCATAGTATTTGGCAAGTCCACCACATAAGCATTATCGTTAATCTTTCGAAGTATTTTGTACGAACTATATTTCTTTGGTTGTAGCTTGCTATAAGTCCCAACCGGAAAACGTTCTTTGCAAAGAAACACCATTACCTCATCTCCTACTTGGAACAACTTCTTTCGACAATGCTTATCCGATGCAATTTTGTACTTAACATTTGCTTCGGTAATGTTGGCTCGCACAACCTCATGAGTAGCTTGAACTACCGCATACAACTCTTGTTCATAAGTTGACCACTTTGTCGAGCGTCATTTAGTTTCTCACTATGAAATGCTACAGGCCTCCATTCTTGTGACAAACAACCCCAATCCCGGTTCCACAAGCATCACATTCTAACTCAAAAAGTTTATCAAAGTTAGGTAAAGAAAGTACCGATGTGGTTGTCAAATTCTCCTTGATAATCTTGAAGCTCTCTTTCGCCTCCTTAGTCCATTGAAACGGACCATTTTTTAAACAAATGGTAATCGGTGCCACTATGCTACTAAAATTCTTCACAAACCTCCTATAAAAGGTTGTGCCGACCAATGAAAACTTCTAACTTTTGACAATGTCTTAGGCGATGGCCAACCGCCTGGACCTTAGTTTCGTCAACATGAATCCCATCCGAACTCTCAATGTAACCAAGAAACAAGGGTTTATTAGTAAGGAAAGTACAGTTCTTTAAGTTAACAAACAAATCGTTATCAGCTAGCGCCTTCATAAGCTTTCGTAGATGACCCAAATGTTCCTCATCCGTTTGGCTACAAATCAAGATATCATCAAAATACACTACCACAAGCTTACCTATAAATGGCCTAAGAACTTGAGTCATTAAGCGCATAAAAGTACTAGGCGCACTAGATAATCCAAATGGCATAATAAGCCACTCATACAACCCATCCTTCATCTTGAAAGCGGTCTTCCATTCATCACCCAATTTAATCCGAAATTGATGGTAGCCACTCCTCAAATCGATTTTAGAAAATAATCTAGCCCGTGCTAATTAAACCAATAAGTCATCAAGATGTGGAATAGAAAAACAACACCTTACCGTGATTTTGTTGATGGCTCAACTATCAACGCACATCCTTCAACTGCCATTTTTTTGGTGTAAGAAGCGCCAGAACCGCACAAGGACTAATGCTTTCTTGAATGTGGCCTTTCTTCAACAGTTCTTCTATCTTCTCACGCAAAACTTTGGACTCCTTAGGGCTCATCCTATAGTAAGGAAGATTAGGTAAACTTGCTCCGAGAACCAAATCAATTTGGTGTTGAATATTCCTCAATGGTGGTAAAGTGTCAGTGTATCATCCGCCACAATCTTACCAAATTCAGCTTGTAAGGGTTTAACTACCGTCGGTATTGCATTCTCCATGACATCTTCTACGCCTTTCTCAACTAAGGCATAAGAAACTCCTGTCTCCTTCCTTTCAGCTTGAAACTCCTTTGGTGAAGCCACCAAAGTTACCAAATTCTTGCTCTTTAATTTCTTATTAGGAGAGACGACACCTACAGGTAACATAGCAATAGTTTTTCCGCTTCATTTAAACAAATACATATTTGATGTAGATTCCACATCATGTCGCCATAGTCTTCCTAAAAATACATGACATGCCCTCATATCAACAACATCGCAAGTAACCAACACATTGTGATGCTTTCCAATAGCAAGGGGAACCTTACCAATCTCGGTCACCTTCTCACGACGAACCTTATCTTCAATAGATTTACGCTTCGCATCCACTCGAAAACCTTCATATTTTTTAACACGCCTATCATACTCGCAACGATCAATTCATGACCTAAAACATCGGGTTGTGTGCTCCTTATCAGTGACCCCTAAATTTCCAATTGTAATAAAAAAAGCTTCTTTGTTTGCCATTGAAAACTTAATTTGACTTTTCATACTCATCCTTAAAATTAACCCATAATTTAAATCACGAACATTTAAATCATGAACGCATTTGAAATCCGTTTTTAGCTCACAAGTAAAACCTTTCACATCTTCATCATCATTAAAACGCATAATTTCTTCAAAAGTCTTCAAAGTACCAACTTTATTCGTTGTTCCAAACGATAAAGTTGAAACGTTGTCATCATGTTGTTTATAAATTGTAAGACCTAAAATATCATTTCACTTCCATACATATACACGATATAGATAGAAATAAAAAAGAAAGAAGCTAGAAAGGGAAAGTAGTGAGAGAAAGAGAAGGAGGATTCCTTGCAAATGTGATGTTACAAATAAAAGAACCAACCTCCCTAGAAAGCTAAGGAGGTGTATAAATACTTGGACACCTAATGGGCTTGTCTTTGGGTCGGGCTCGGGATTTAGCCCACAACTTATACAAGATTAGATTAATAAACGAGCCTGATTCCCTTTCTAGCCTATTACAACGTGTATTTCATAAAGATCGAAGATTCCTTGTTGAATGACCGATACTTCCATTGTCGAGTCAATATTTTGAGGCTAACAATAACTTTAAAGGTCTTGGATTTTCTCAATGTGATCCTCAACAACCTCGGCCTTCACAATCTTTTCTTCAACTTTAACCTCAAGCCTTGGTAATTATGGTGTTACTTTATGTGAAACCATAGCAATCTTTTCTTTAACTTTAACCTCGAGCTTTGGTAATTACGGTGTTACTTTGGGTGGAACCATAGCAATCCTTCTTCCTTCCCATGAGAAAAGGTAGAGATTTTGTTTAACATCATACTTGCAATTAACCTCACATCGCCAAGGTCTTCGTAATTTTTGGTGCAACATGGACTAGGATCTCCTTTATGTTTTAATGATGACAAATAAACATTCATAAAATGTAAAATAACAAACGATAGCCTAAATCTGAAAAATTAGATATTCATCTCTGGCGCGCTAGGCACGTGTCAGCGCATGGCTAACGCGCCACTTGCGAAGTCTGTTTTTACGGATTTGATTTTTTCGGTTTTCCTCTTACCCGACACATGTGGAAACTTCAATAAAGGTATGTATATGATATTTGAGCAATTAGGACCACTTCAAATAAGTTAGACTAAAGAAGGAGCAAACAACAAATCCTTATCGTTTTACATAAAATGCCAACTCAAATCTTTTAATCAACGACTCTCGCCAAAGCCTAAAACATCTTATCTAAACCCTATAATGAATCATACGTTCAACATACAACAAACAAAAAGATCATTTGACCTTAATCTGATCTACGATGATCTACAATCATATTGGAAACTTCAATAAAGGTAGGTATATGATATTTGAGCATTTAGGAACACTTCAAATGAAGTTTAGACCTAGAGAGGAGCAAAAACAAATCCTTTCGTTTTTACATAAAATGCCAACTCAAATCTTTTATCAAACGCCTCTAGCCAAGCCCGAAACATCTTATCTAAACCTAGTATGATCATACGTTCAACATATCAACAAACGAAAATAATCATTTGACCTTAATCCGGATCTACGATGATCTTAATCATATAACGGGCATTACTCTTGTTTTGGTCAAACCAAGTCAAAGGCCACTTTGTGTAAATGCACCCTTTCCCGCTATGGGATATGCTTTACTTATGATGCAAAGCACTTAGCTTGTTTAAATCATAATGATTAATGATCAAATCTATCGTTGCTCGGATTCACAATTGATCCTAATCATGTAACGGGTTTGACTCCCTTATTGGTCAAACTAAGTCAAAGGTTACTTTGCGTAAACGCATCCTTTCCCGATATAGGATATGCTTTACTTAATATGCAAAGCACTTAGCTTGTTTGCATTAAAATGATTAGTGATCAAATATAATGTTGATTATCTTGGATTAAAGTCTAAATGACAAATTGAGTTTGTGGTATTTGGAAGTTAATTATACTTTGACTTTTCTCACTTCCTTACCCCTAAATGTTTTACAAACTCATTCCTCACATGTACATGTCCCCACTTATTCTACACACTCTTATAACCCATTTTATTTAATCACTTGTTAATCTTTCTTACCCAACAAGTGATTTCATCTCCTTCTACACATCTTCTTTCTAAGCCATCCCATAATCACATTTGCCTACTCTTTTCATTCTTAATGGCAATGTGATTATTAACCTAAATCAATCTTTTGATTTCATCCTTAAACATCCTAAAACTCACACTTACCATCATAATCCTTATTACTTCTTACTAATCCTCTTTAACACATTTCAAACACAAACCACATTCCTACACATAATCCTTTCTCACATAAACCTTCCTAACAATGCCAACTTATATATCTTACACCATGTACTTCTTGTGTACCTTATGTACCTTTGTGTTCCCTTCGTTCCCTACCAAAATCTTCCATGTTATTTTAAAACATTCTCTACCACATACTCACTATTCATCATCTTCTACACATAATTCAAATTACACATACACACACTTCTTCTCAACCCTTGATCAAGACATATCATCAATCCAACTTCCCACACTTCTATCTTCTTAACCATTGGATTGTTTCTCAAACAAATACAACAAAAACACTTTCATCTCTACTCTTGATCATGTCATCTCATCAATCCAAACTCCCTTATTTTTTCTTAACCCTTGGATTGATGCTACATCTCAAAAAAAAGACAAACCATCTTTTAAACACTCTCTACTCACTCATATAACAAACACAAACCTCTCACAACCCTTGATCATGCCACTCTATCATGTATTCACTTCTCATCTGAACCTTTCATTTTGAATGAGTTCAAGAGGCTTCCTTCTATCTTATCACATCACATCAAGTCACCTCATGATAACTCATTACCAACCAATACACAACTAACTCTCTCTAATCCAACATGTGTGTCATTCAATTTGAAATTCCAAATTTAAATTCCTTTCCCCCTTTCTCACCAAGTAAGGAATATTCCAAGAATATTCTCTTGGTTTGTAACTAGCCCTTCTAACCCTTAGTTGTATCCCAACTAGGCTGGTTACACATTTGAGGAATACCCAAAATGCCCCTTTCGATAATTCTTTTCTATCTCTACTTTATCGAACAAGCAAAAAGCTTTTAATACTTTGCAAACATTTTATCAAATGGCTATTTGAGTTGGTTGACCTTGAGCATAAGAATGATTGAAAGGTCATAGTGTGAAGTACAATCGGGGGTTTAACAAGTGCGGGTATTTAAAACGCCAAAGTCCTAAGGAAAAACATTTGTGGGATTATGACACGGTGGCCACGCGCTGACGCGTGGGCAGCGCGTCAGGTTCGAAGTGTTTTTCCCAAACTGAGACTCTTAGCCTATAAATAGCCACCCTTGGCCTTTGTATTCCTCATCTCTTGCAAACAATTTTTCCTCTCTATTCTCTTCTCTAATCCTCTAAGTCTAAACATCAAAGTGTTATAATCTTCTTATCTTATCATTTTATTGAAGTGAACACATCTCCGCAAGAGAGCCACACAAGTACCTAATCCATACTTGTGTGTTTTGTCGAGGGTCTTCTTTCTCATACCCTTTCTATTAGAATTGAGTCTTTAGGCTAGGTTAGGGATTTGATTCTTAAACAACTAATCTTTTCATTATTGAGTTGTAAAGGGAAGACTTGTAATCCTGGATCAAGCCAAATCATTGAGGATCTAGTTAGGGTTTGACAAGCTTCCAATGGGAAGGCTTCTAGTGTTATAGGTTAAGTCGAATCACTGGTTCTTAAGGGTGGATTCCGAGGGCGGAATACCATAGGTAGTAACTCTTCTGTATGAGCGCCGAGCTTTATTGAAAGTCGATGGAGTTAAACTGTATTACGGTTTGTAGTCCACCATAAGGATATACTAAAATAGTTATCGTGACCGTGGATCGCACTGGAGCAGTACGGAAGGACTAAACTAACCCCCTTCCCAAATCAGTATATTTCCATGGTGTCTCTTCATTTCTCTTTCTTATCTCTATTCTACTATTGTATCACTTTGCAAATACGATTAATACTACCACTCGAATCTTTACAAGACTTGAAGTGTTTTATAAACTTAGAAAAGTCAAGAAAACCAGAATTCGACCCCCCTCTCTATTGTTCCATAACACAATTAAAACGATGAACACTCATAGCATTACAGTATCATCCCAAATACAAAGTACTTCTAAATTTCTATAAGATTTTCCACTACAAAAGCTCTACAACCAAACCTTAAACCAGAGAATTACTAACCCCCCACAAATCCTTGTATCCCTCAATTTGGACCATAGCGGCAATTGATTATATAGCGTATATCATCTACAAAAATTCTCCTATAGACCAATTGGTCACCAACAGAATACTCTCCTGTTCAAACGCACATAACCAATAATAAGAACAACCGAATTCTTGATTAGAATTTTTCGGAACAAAAAATCTTGGTGTAGTACTTCGAAACCTCCTTCTTTTCCTCCCTCTCATTCCTCATTCTCATTTCCATTTTAAATGGGGATTGGTTGCTTGCACAATTGCCTCCAAAATCGCCTATGGTTGGACGAATTCTTTGACCTTCGTGTTTGCTACCCTCGTGATTTGGTGGATTAATGCCCCACCTACGATTACAGAACGTAGTTCTTGTAGCATGGTGTAACACCTGTCAAGTTCTTTCATGGGTTTGGTAAAACCATGATCCATGTACTATCCATACCATACCCCACCAACAATATGGGTTTTTGGATCTTCTAAATGAGTCACCATCCAGGATACTAACGAGCTTTAGATACTAACTAACGTAGAATGGAAATGTGTTATGAACCTTAATTCGGGTTCAAGTCGAATCACAAAGGAATAAAGACTAAAAGTCATGAATTTTATTGATTATTCAACATTGAATGACTACACAATAAACTTAGGCCCTATATTTATAGGAGAACTAAAATTGGAGAAAA
>BQNB010118646.1:0-19578 GCA_026074375.1 Tanacetum coccineum
AAAAAATCAACAAAATCGTAAAAAAATAAACGAAATCGTAAAAAACAGGCGAAATCGTAAAATACCGGAAGAAACCGTAAAAAAACAGACGAAATCGTTAAAAAAATGAAAACGTAAAAAAAATGGTGAAATCGTTAAGAAACTTACGAAATCGTAAAAAACGTCCGAAAACGTAAAAAACTAACGAAATCGTAAAAAAAACAGGCGAAATCGTAATAAACTGACGAAAACGTAAAAAAAACTTACGAAATAGTAAAAAAAGACGAAATCATAAAAAAACGAACGAAATCGTAAAAAACGGAAGAAATCGTAAAAAAACATGCGAAATCGTAAAAAAACCAACGAAATAGTAAAAAACTTGCGAAAACGTAAAAAAACAGATGTAATCGTAAAAAACGAGCGAAATCGTAAAAAACGGGCGAAATCATAAAAAAACGGACGAAATCGTAAATAACATGCAAAAACGTAAAAAAACTGACGAAATCGTAAAAAAACAGGCGAAATCATAAAAAAACAGACGAAGTCGTAAAAAACGAAATCGTAAAAAACTGACGACAACGTAAAAAACTGACGAAATAGTAAAAAACACACGAAATCGTAAAAAAAAGACAAAATCGTAAAAAAATAGACGAAATCGTAAAAATACGTGCGAAATCGTAAAAAACTGACGAAATCGTAAAAAACGGGCGAAATCGTAAAATAACTGACGAAATCGTAAAAAAACTGACGAAATCGTAAAAAAAAAGACGAAATCGTAAAAAACGGGCGAAATCGTAAAAAAAACATACCAAAACTTATTAAATAAAGATCCGACCAGTATCCCATTTAATGTTTTGCATGCGCTGCCCATTTAATATTTTGCATGCGCCCATAAGCGCCCATTTAATATTTTACATGCGCCCATAAGCGCCCATTTAATATTTTGCATGCGCCCATAAGCGCCCATTTAATATTTTACATGCGCCTATAAGCGTCCATTTAACAATAATTGATGGGCAAAAAGTGCCCCCTACTTTTTAAAAAGGTGCCTAAAAGAGCCCATGAATTACCATATGGGCAAGATTTGCCATCTTTAATTTTTAGTATTGTACGCGTTTGCTTTTAAATCGTAATCGTTAAGTTAAATCGCGTAAGCTAAAAATTATCATTCAATGTAAACGGGTATCAAACAATTAAATGTTTACATCAAGCAAGTGTTAAGTAATTATTTTGAAGATAATTATTAACTTTGTTCATTTTATTTTTATTGGTTACTGATAACGCTCAAATTATACATGTTTTTATATGCGTTATCAATTATTATATATATAAATTGGTTCATTATAAGAACTTTTAGTATATAATCGAGTATATTTGCTATTGTAGGTTCTAAGTATGTGTCGTGGAAGAAAACGGAAGAAAACACAAAGATTTGAAGCTTAAACGAAGAAATAACTGAAGATAAAGATCTTCCGACACCTGTCCACTGTTTTGGCCATAACTTGAGCATACGGACTTCGTTTGACGCGATTCTGGCGGCCACGCGTCCGAGAAAGAATTCTCCACAACTTTTGTTTTTGGTCCAAGAACTGAAAAGGCATCAAAACTGGAGCACAAATAAAAAAGCGCGGCGCACGTTTCATAAAATCCCAAGTACGGCGCACAAATAAAAATGTGCGCCGCACTTTCAGTCTGCAGCATTAAAAACGTGAATTTAGCCCCAAAAACGTCCACATACATCCTTTGCTTGGTCCCCAAGCAAAATTTACCCTATAAATACCCCCCAAAACTCCAGGGAATTTCATATCTTCACACATTTGATCAATAACAATCATAGTGATCATGGGAGAGGAGGAAGGATTGGTGAGGATCTTATGATCCGATGATCTAAACACCCCTTTAATCCATGGCGAACCACCATATCACCACCACCACCATAGCCACAAATTATTACTCTACCACCAAGATTTCCAGACCTCCATTCATCACTATTACATAACCTAAACTCATTACTCGAAGGATTCACATCAAATCCTTCCGAGTCACTACCATAAACCTCGTTGCCAAACACTCCATTTGGTGGCACGTTGCAGATTCCCTGAAGAGATGTGACATATCCTCGGGTTAATTCAGTAGCATAGGTTGTTGGTTGATCATGGATACTTGGGTTGTTGGACTAGTGGTTGTTGTAGTCGAAATGTTGGTTTTGGTACTTTATACTCGAATTACTCGCATAAATGGATTTGGTACATTTCTTTACTAATAATATTGATATGTTTTCTGAGTTTATTCATGTTTGTGATGTTGGTTATTGGTTTGGTTATGATTTGGTTGTGTCTCGCTTACTTGGACGATATTTGTATAACTTGTGAATATGAATGCTTATGGATTCGATATTGTTTTACTTGGATTATTATTTATCTTTTGATTTATCATTGCAATAGATATAGGTCGAAAGGCTCTATTGTCTTGATGAATTTCGCATTGTCTGTCTATAACAATTCGGTGCTAATCTTGTGAGAATTGATTAGTAAATCTATAAATAACCCAAGTAGAATAATGTTTAAGACCCTTCCTTATGTTGACCGACCGGGTTGGGAGGAATTCATATGTATGCATATTTGATATAAACCATTCTTAATGCGCTCGTGATGATGTAGTATATAGGCCGAAAGGATTCTATGTTATCATTGGTAGATATGCTTGTTATTATGATTACCCGTCATATATGACTTGTATGCTTTGTTTATATAAAGTCTTGCTCTATCTATATCTATTATGTTATGTGGATCATGCCTTGTTTCTTGCTTGCTTTATACACACGTTTTGGCTATTTGATCTGTGACAATCATTTAGCTTTGTTACTTGATAAACAATCTGTGAATTGCTACAAATCCCGTGGAACGACCTGGACTTACCTAATACTATATTACACTCGAATAGGGTATACTTGCCCGAATGTTGTGTTTTTAGTCAAAATCGGTATTTCTAGTTATTATAAATTTAAAAAGCTTGTAAAAACACACATCATGTAGCATTCAGTTTAGAAATCCCTCTGTGCGATTCCTCCCTAGAAACAATAGTATAGGCATCTTTAACCTCATGGAGAGGATCTCTGGTTAATAGAGCACTTCTAACAGATTGATAACAATCATCCAAGCCCATAAGAAATTGTATTAACTTCATAAGTTGGTTATGGAGTCCCAATTCCTTATTTCATCATAAGTACAAGTAGGTAGTTTTGTAAGAGAATCAAACTCTCTCCATAGAGAGTTTAACCTATGATAATAATCAGCCACATAACTACCACCTTGTTTTATACTACTTATCTTTTTCAACAAGTTAAAAAATAGAACCATCAACTTTATCATAAGTACTTTTCAATTCTTTCCACACATAAGCAACATCAACAGAATAGACAAGACCCATATAAACATCAATAGACACATGATTCATAATCCAGGTCAAGACAACATCAATACATCTATCCCATTGAGCAGATAAAACATCACTAGTCACATAAGCAGTCTTAAGTCTTAACCCAAGAACCATCAACAAAGGCAGTTTTACTTCTAGCATATAAAGCCAATTTTATAACACTATCTAAGACTCTATAATTCTCAGTTACAAGTAATTTTAAAAAAATCACAGCAGTACTAGTAGAATCATTAGGATTCATATACAAAGGATTACCAACATTAAAATTGTTAATCAAAACACTGACTAGAAGGCTTATCAATAGCCATAATAGCAGATAAACAACAAGAAACAGATACGAAAGCAAATAACAAACAGAAACAAGAACAAAACAGAACAATCAATACAAGAACTAGACAAATATCAGTCAACTACCCTGCACACCTTTAATCACAAATAACCACCAACATTACTCAAACAAACAACTTCCAAGACTATCCAATATCCTAACCTCCATCAATTTAGACTCAATAACAATGATTAATAACGGAAAATAACTACTAAAGACACACCCAAATCTACCTGAAACACCTAGTTTCACACATGGCTGTAGGAAGAGCATGTATCCTTGCTTCTCAATATAAGTAAGTTAATATGTTACGTGTATCCACTAAGATGTCCATAAGATTTTTAAGAACAGAAAACCAACTTTCAAAGCTTAATACATACGAAATAACCAAGATCATAACTACTCAAACACCCGTAATTCACCTTAGTCACGGATCTGAAATATCAAGAACAACCCAAGAAACAACCAAAGATCAAAATTCCCAAATTACTAAATTAGGGTTTTAAGAACCCCTAATTAATATACCCATAAATCATAAGATCTTATTCCCAAACAAAAATTCAATAGCAATAGTTTCCAAAACAACCTCAAATAAACCAATCTAATCCTAACTTTGAAAACCCCCAAATTTCTAACAAGATGTCATAAACCCTAAAAATACAAATCACACGAATCAAAGCCTAGGGCTCTGATACCAGGTAAAAACTATCAACTATAACCAAGAACACCGCAAATAATCATCCAACCAACCACCCCTTTGGTGATTTATTATTATTACTCAAATTACTAGAATATTAGTCTCCAAACGAACGCTAACCAAAAGATTACAAAAAAAATTGTCTCTTCGAGAAAGATCTAGTCACCTAATAAAAAAGTATCACTCAATCACACATATTCTTGATCAAATAAAGATATTGATCAAGAATATATATACAAACATCAAGACAAATGATACATGAGATTGATATCAAGAACGCAAGATTAAGCAGAGAGAAAATAATAAGACTGAATATAATCGTAAATTGAAAGTGAATAAACCCAAGCTCCAAGTTAGCTTATATACTGCAATGTTTAGCTTTGTCCCCTTAACTTCCAAACTTGACAATCTTGGAACAAACATAGATACTTTAAAACATTGGAACTAACAGTCCCTGTACATAATGAAAGTGATAAGTTTGACAAAAGGAATAATATATTCAACATAACTCTCGCTATCATGAACAGCTCGAGCAGTGGGATTTTCTCTTTTTTTTCTTTCTTTTTATGTTGTATTTGTGTTTTAGTAGGTTTTGTATGGGCCAGAAAGTATCCATGCACCATAATAATCATAAAAGGGTGTTTGTTGTAGGGAAACATGTATACTTTTATTAAAATAAAATCATATTACAATTAATAAATAATTAATAGAAAATAAATAACAGAGATAAAACAGACAGAATAGGGTAGAAGCAGAAGACAGACAATATGAACGATAAATAAAGAAAAAGCAGTAAAATAGTAAAAGGACTTACTAGATCACCATCAAGGAAACACTTTTGAGGCACGTGTTTGACACGCTTAGCACTAAAGAGCTGAGGCACGTGTTTGACATGCTTCCCTTAAAACAGATTCGCCGTCTGTTTCCCAGGGTACAACAGCCAAAACAGTAAGTTGCACTGCCGGACATAACAAACTGCCTGGAATATCACCTTCGGATGAGTACTCCATAAGTTTAAAATCAACATTACTTATGATTTGATGTGTATAAAGCTATGGAATAAGAGGCCTCTATTTTAACACTATAGATCCTCCACAAGTTTACTCATCCCACCAGATGCAAGGATAGAACAATTAAAAAAAATATCATACAAGATAAACCATAAAATCACCCCTCAGTAAGCATGGTACCGAATGCCTAACTTTGAGACGCGATATCTCATTCTCTTCACTCTATTTTTGACACATAAAAGTTCATTGCGAAGCTCTTTACAGGGAGAACGCAAACTTACAAACTATTACTTATATATATGACTGTTAGCCTTATTTTTATATAAGTCAAACAAGAATGTTATCAGTCATCTTAGTTATAATTAGTCTTATTAAGTAATAGGCTAGTTAGGATTAATGGGCTTAGACTTTAAGCTAATATTGTTTATGTTTCAGGCTCAAAGCCCAAGACAAGCCAAGCCTGGCCTAGGTAGAAAGCCTATACGCCAATATGTAGGCAAGGGGTATAAATAGGACCCTCTCCACACATGGAGAGGGTGTTGGTTACATTTGCTTCATTGTATGTGTGTGTAGCTCACCAAACTCTCTCCTTCCTAATCTAATATTCTTCCATCTTCTTTCTACTTGTTTTCTACTTATTTCGTATGCTTAATATGGGTATTGATTAGCTTATTGTTGTGTTTGGATCTTATTTATTTTGGGATAACAAGTGGTATCAATCGCCAAGGGGTTTTAGGTGTTTGATTCGTGGTTAGATTTTGGAAAATTAGAGCTCATTTGTCTAAATAGTATGTATTCTTAAGCTTGTTTAAGCCTTAGCTTTACATCTTATTTGTTGCTTATAAACAGCTTATTAAAGAATCAGAAATAACCTAGTTGGTTTAGTACTTTTTCGAAAGTTTTTGAAAAAAACGCACAGAAAAATCTTCAAAAACAAGAGTTTTGTTGTGGCTTTGGATCATCAAGGTGTACTTTCCGTGTTTATAAGCCTATAGGAAGCTTATTGAATCATCAAAACATCATTTTCTTTACGAAAAATCTGGGCTTAAATTTTTGTTTGAAGCAGGCAAAACATGTACTATGAAGGAAGCGAAATATGTTTCTGAGCAAAATATGTTGTGAGCGAAATATGTTCTGAACAGGTTGACATGTTTCAAGTGAAATATTACACAATCTGAAACTAAATGCTGCCAAAATTTATCTAGGCAAAACACGTTCTAAGCGAAATGTGTAACAAGTGATTTATGTACTACATGTGACTTAATTCAAGCGATTTATGTCTTTTTCTATAACAAAACTCTGCCAAAATTTCATGAACAAAGCGAAATATGTTTTTGTCATAATTCAAGCAAAATTAGACATTACATATTCCAAGCGAAACAAGTAAGCTGAGTAAAATATTACATCAAATTTCAATTCGCGCATTAGGTAGGACGAGACTGACTTCGGGCTTCATATAAACAAGAACTTCAAAGTAAAATCAGAAATTCTACTTTAGTTTTATGGTTTCTTCATGATTTAGTAAAATCCCGCGAAAGTCTCACTTCTTTTCTCGGTTTAATCAAGACTTGTAAAATCTAGTAAACTAGAATTCCATATCAAACCACAATCTCAATCACATCATAAAATTTAAGATCTGATATCCATTCACAACATCAAAATGTCAAATACCAATGATAATTTACAAACTCAAACATCAAATGCTCTTCACAATGTCATTATGGAAGCAGGTGGTAAAGACTGTCCACCAATGTTAGCACCTGGTAACTACATCGACATCAAACCTAACAATGAACTCATCCACTATTGTCTCTAGAATCCACCTTAAAAATTTAAATAGACTGAGAAGACTATTCCAGTTATAGAATGTAGTTCATAAACCACTATAGAAGGGTACATGGAGAACTATAAGAATGTGTCCCAAGACATAAGGAACTAATTGGATGTTGAAGCTGAAGCGGTTTAGATAATTATCATAGGGATAGATAATGATATCTACTCCACAGTTGATGCTTGTCCAAATGCATGTGAGATGTGGAAAGCAATTGAAAGGTTGAAACAGGGTGAATCAATCAATGTTCAAGATCTTAAAACCAATTTATATTGGGAATTTAGAAAATTCACATCACGAGATGGTAAATCACTTGAATCGTATTACTCAAAGTTCTACAAGATGATGAATAAGCTTGTCAAAAATTAGTGTGATGTTACCAAATTATCAAGTGAATGTTCAGTTCTTACTTCATGATGCGGTTCTCTTAAAGACTTCACAGGAAGTTTTATAATCCCCTAGGCAGAGTACCTAACTGTTGTAGTGTAGTAAGGCAAGACTCGGGGGTTGTTATTGTTCTCTAGGGGAATAGTTTAGGAAGGCTCAAACATGGTCTAACCGAATTCTAAAGGGTTGAGAGAAGATTCTTTTTTGGTATTTCATATTTATAAAGAAAGCAGGTAAATCAATGTTTGAGAGTTAGTTTTAGATTACATAATAATTAAACTAAATATAATCTATCTACTGTGAGATAACTTGATGCTAGGAAGATGTATTATTTAATCATTCACTACTCCTTAGATTACTTCGCCTAGATCGAAAGTTCCTTGTCACACTTGGATGAATAATGTGTAAAGTATTTCCCTAGATCGAAGAAACGAATTTAACATGAACCCGCCGTCTATTTAATATTCTATAGGGTCATACGCATTAAGTAAGAGTAGTATGAAGACAATAAAGCCCTAAGAGTATATTAAATCCATGTGAAATATCTTAAAATGATCAACCATATCAGGGGGTAAGGTATATGAAGTCTGGTTTACTGATGGGACATTTCTACACTACTTGTGTTTCCCTAGACGTCTATGCCAATTTAATATCTTATGGCTAACATCTAGAGCCTAACACGCACATCCATCAACAAAAAGCAACATCAAAAGGTTCTACAACCTAAGTTTCATACAATCATAAGTAAATACAAAAGAGGGTTTAGCCTAACATGTTAAAGATAAAGCAAGAACATAAATCAATCAAACAACACATAGACATACTGAATGATTTATGATAAATAATCTTACCTGATTAAAACATGGATTAAAGGTAGTTACAATAGGGTTTTGAGGCCTAAAAATGACCTTAAAAGCTGCTAAAAGACTAGGTTCGTCTCCCTAAAAATAATACAAAGTTACCACTTAAAAACCTAATTTTAGTTTAATATATATAGGAAAATTGTTGCAACGACGTCACTTTGAAGTCCTGATGCTGTCGCCACGTAAATGATTCTAGATCCTCTTTAAGTCGACCATGTCCTGATGCCGTCGCTATAATTCCAGATGCGCACAGATAGATCATATGGGCGTCGCTGTTGATGCCGCGACGCCATCATCCACACTCTAGATGCATAAATCTTTAAAGTAGATTTGGTGTAGTTACGTAATCGTTCCGTTTCTTCTCCTAAATGAGCCCAAGTCTCGTGTATTTTCCTCAAATTGCCATCCGAGGCTAAAAACCTGAAACAAACGATTAAACACGAATCTTGACATGATTTGCATATTTAAGAGGTTAAATTGATCCCCAAAATAATATAAAAAATGACACCTCATCACATACCCCTAACTTGGAATTGGCTTGGTCCTTAAGCAAATAGGCGTTTTCTACTAGACAGTAGCACTATTAGGGACATTTAAACCTACGCTTTCAAAGCATTTTACCAACACAACCTTCTAACCTTGTATTTAAAAGTACAGAAAGTAATACAGCACACTCACATAAGTGGTGAGATTCGCTCTGTCTCTCGGGTGTATAATAAATTATAAACTTAAGGGAAAATTGAAAATCGAACACTTATTACCTGTCATAAAGCAATATAATTACCATATACTTGGTAAAGATCAAACTCCACCGCTAGGCGTAAGCAGTATTCAATACTGCAAAGAGGTCTTTTAAAGTTTTGGGGGTAGGTGTAAGTATAAACATTAACAAAAACAAAAATGGATGGTATACATTTGGGGAGTGACTCTTGGGTGAATTTGGGGTGAAAGGGTTAACTAATTATTTATAAGAAATACATGCTGAATAGGTTGCTAACCGACAAAGACTCGACACAAAATAAACAACTCTATTCAACTCTACCATCAATCTCTTCTTTTTCTTTTCTTACTCTATGATAAACATACATATAAGCCAATGGGCAACAGCCGTACATTTTTTTTCACCTCTGTCTCTTTTATATTTAACATTTTTATTGTACACTTTCCCGATGCCAGTTTCTTAAACATATAATACATCAATGGGGTTTATAAATACGCCCCTACACTTTGAACATTACATACTCATTTTTACAATCTTAACTAATGACCAAATTTGAGGGTGGATACAAAATAAAACAAGGGAGCATATTGACTCTATTTGGGGTAAATAAAATGCCTTCATCTCCAATTCTTACATAAGATGAATACAACCATGAATCTCAATCGTCCCAAATACTGTAGTATACAAGGATAAAGGAACTTAAGCGAACCGTGTACTCAATAATTAACTTGGGTTAAAACAATAATGTACTAAAGGTGAGTACATACAAGGTAGGCTAAGGTGATTTAGGTGTAACAATTGGTTTAAGGGTGACAATGCTCTTCATTGAAAATCCAGCTTAACCAGAAAATTATGAGAACCGTGAAAAAGGATAGGATCATAGGGTTGTACTAGGGGTATCCTTCATTAAAAACGAGTGCATGCCAAGGGTGTGTGATAGTTATATAGTCGGTGTGACCATAAAAACAATTACAGGTTTAAAACATGGGTTAATCCTAGTGCCTCTTTTCTAGCAAATCCTAATACTCACTATGCGGTCTCAGGATACATCACAAAAACAAGTTCTAGAATTTAATATACTATCGGTACACTCATATAATTTAATACCGATACCAATGCTCCAGAAAAGACGACAAAGACCATACGAACACATCCGTAACGACAAAATAAACACATATGACCGCATTCGAACCTTAACTCGAACAAGCTAAAGGTATAAATTACCTTGGGTATCAAACATGGATACCCAAATTCCTAAAGATCTAAAGGCGAACCTCACATTTTTGGGGTAGAATTTTGTAGGTTTTTGTGCTATTCATATACATTCTTATTCATGAGACGCTATTAATATACTCGAATTTTCGTCGCTATTGTTTATAAAAAAAAAATAATTAATTTTGGAGTCAAAAATTTACCTTTTTTTGCTATGTTTTCGATATATTACCCATCATTTTAAGGAACAACGAAATGGCAATTAAAGCAATAGTTTTTAAGGCTTATTTCCCCGTATACTTAAGTTGAACATTGTCCCTACTGTCTATAGAAGTACCAACCCCCCGTAAAAAACATATAAATGTAGAAGAAAACAAGTAAAAGAAACTAATGTACTTCCCCTGTTTGCCTCAATAATCATGGAGAAGAAACATCGATAAACTGGTTAAATCGTGCCTCCAAGAAGCATCCATGAGAACTTGCCTAAGAATTTCCAAGCTTCTTCTTATCAAATATAACCTGTAATTAAAGACAAAGACAACTACACCAAGCATAAAATCGGTGGGATAGATATATATAAATACGAAAATTAGGTTTGACTCTAATGAAAGTAGTAAAGATAGGATAGAGTAATGATGAATCATAGTACTTTATGCAGTTATACAAGAAATTACCAATGAAATATTACACACTCTAATTTTTTTCAAAAATACTTGAAAATTTCGAATCTGCACATTGCTGGAGACGCGACGCCGCAATATTTAATCTGGACCCCGTCCTCCTAGCACTGTGAGGATTTCCTTTTCATTTTTAATGAGAAATTTCCTGCACGCAATTTTATAAGTTATTTCTGTAGAAAGCATTGCATAAAAATCTGGAATTAATCATTACAATCATATGACTTGAAACTGACACGAATTAATCTAAACAATTTATTTTAAATGTTTGAATTTGGTTCTTAAAAATCGGATATATTCCCCTACACTTATTTTGTTGCAAAATACCTTTGATTCTTAAACAAGAACGAATTACAAACAAATACAAAGCATGATTAACAAGTAATAATTCAATCGATAAAAAGAATAATGAAAAGAAATTACAACACCTTACACTTCCTAATATGCAAAAAATAAACATTGGGTTGCCTCCCAATAAGCCATTTCTTTTATTTAAAAGAGTCTTGTTAGCTAGACTCGAAGTCACATGTCAAGTGTCTAGAAAGTGGTCAAAGTGATGATCTCCCTTGGACCTTTCTCTTTTGGAGGGCTTTTCTAGTGGTTGGGGATTGAAGTGTAGGGTTTTGGTGAATTCTTCTTCATCCAGATCAATTATCCTAATTTTGGCATGCCATGCCCCTTCTCCATCTTTGGGTGGTTTGTCCCAATTGATTGGATTCTCGATTAAGTCTTCTGACTCCCACATGTTTCTTTTAAGGTTTATTGGCAAGGCCCCTAGGAATTCTACCATTCGCTTAAACACTAGACGTCCCTTGAAGGGATTAATCTCGGTGTCTCTAGCAATTTCCCATTCTCCAGGCAAATGAGAATCTAAGAAGTCATTCCTAGCATAATAAGAGGTTTGTGCACCTATTCTATCTGAGCTAGGTCGTGGTTTATATGATTCCCTTTTTCTAAGCGTGGTCTAATAGGGTGCTTCCTCTTCACCTAAATTGACTCCTTTTACTCTGAATACCGACCTAGTGATCCATTCTCCTACCACTATTTTGGCTTTTCTACAATCTATAACTGCATTGGCGGTTGCTAGGAATCCTCTTCCTACTAGTAAATGGGTTTTGGGGTCTTTCTTCATATCGATTACGTAGAAATCATTGAACAGTTTTAGTTTTCCTATGTGGACTTCTACGTCTTTAACAATTCAAACGGGGTAAGATTTGGTTCCGTCAGCCCAATCCAAAGATATGGTTTGGTGCCCTTCAATAGTCCCGATGTTAAGCTTTAGTTGAAGAGGTATAGCGGAATATGGTTACAACATGATCCTAAATCACTAAGGTGTCGAAAGGCTTTGAATCCCCTAATCTACAAGGTAGATTGAATAGCCCAGGGTCTTCCATCTTTGTAGATACTTCTCCTTGGACGAATGCTAATCTGTTTTTGCCTAGTTCTAAGCTCTCCATGTATTTATCCAACATTGCGTTATAGATTGGAGGCAGAGCTAAGCCTTAAGACGCGGTACGGTTTAAGATGTAAATCCTGAAATTCATCTTCAAGAGTGATTTGGGTTCTTCAGTGTAGTTCTGTCCGTCCCCACCTTATTTGCAGCAAACTTAGTCTGTGAATGGAATGCGCCTCCTTGGAAATGTTTGAAAAAACGGCATTGGTTGAAGTGAAGGGGTAAGATAAGAATTGGGGGTCAATTGTTGGGTAAAAACGAATAGACGAAACTAGAGAGGTATTTAGTTTCGGATTCTCAACCATTTAGCAGGGGGGGGAGGGGGGGGGGGGGGGGGGGGAGGAGGGGGGGGGGGGGAGGCGTGCTCCTGTCAGTCGATATGATGAGATTGCTTTTCAACAATACCTGTCAATTTATTAGTCATCTCGCTTGTGTTGTCGTTTTGAAAATCGGCTTCAAACTTGGACAATCTAGCGTCATGAGATGCCATGAAGTTGGACACTAATCCTTCGAGATTTGATTAATTGTTAAAAATTCTAACGGATATGTTTGGTGAAGGGAACGTTTCGAGATCGAGCGTGTTTGGGTGGAATTGAAGTTAGGTGGGGTTTATGAAAAATATTTTCGATTTTGGGTTGTCTCCAACCTAAGGTTTCGGTGACTGTAACCATGACGGGCTTATAGGTGTTCACCAAGATTGTTTTGCCGGGTTTGAAAGTGAAACCGACTAAACTCCGCTTCAATCGTACGCGAGGAGGCATATTCAACAAAGGCTTGTTTGGGATTTTCCATGCAGTACTGAGTGTCGTAGGGCCCACTGAAGATCTCACATGAGGAAGTGATTTTATTCACTTGAGTAGGTTGCGTCAGAGCAAGATGAGCTTCCATCAAGCATTGGACTTGATTTTCGAGCTCGATGAGGTGGCAGTCAAATGTACTCGGGACATCTTGAGGCAAAGAGATTGCCTTGACCGGCTTAGGCAAAAATGGCCCGGTAGTGGGTCATGGGGTCCAACATTGCGTTGTTAGCGATAGAGGGCGAGGTCCTCTAATAATGCCCAGGATTCTTTGGCATTTCTGTCACGATGCTTACCATCGGCCGATTGGTTAATGGTTCGCCTTGTGGCGGGATTTACATGGTCATAAAAGATTTGGACTTAGAGCCAAAGATCGATGCCATGATGAGGGACTTTTTAGAGTAAGTCCTTAAATTGAGTCCATGCTTAAGAGAGAGACTCTCCTTGACGTTGTTTGAACATCAAGATATCATTACAGAGTTTTGCAGTCCTTCTTGGTGGAAAGAATTGAGCAAGGAAACGAGTAGTAAGATCCCCCCATGTGGTGATGGATCCTGTTGGAAGACTTTCCAAACCAGTTGCTAGCTTATCGAGAAGGGAAAAATATGAAATAAACACAGGCGTGTTCTTTCCCTTGTTACCTCGAAGGTCAAGTACGGTCCCACAAGTTTTAAGAAACCCTTGAGGTGTTGGTTTGGATCCTCGAACGGAAGTCCGTGGAATGAGCATCCGTTTTTCACCAACCGAATGGTCCGAATCGAAGAGGTACCACGTTGTTCCTTACAGGGAGCTCAATGGTATTCCTGTAGCCGTCGTGGCTAGGTTTAGAGTAATATCTAAGAGTACGAATAGGATTCGCTCTCCCAGTGGTGACGAGAATGGGGTTATGAAACAAATAGGACAGGAAGACAAGATAGACTACAAGAAAGCTAATATATGGAATTAAAACTTCTCACTTGATTAGGAAATATGCGAAGTGAACTAAGTTAAACATAACAAAACCTAACTATTCCCCATGCAAGTGACGCCAAAACTTGATGCGGGACTCGTAAAAGCCGTTAACATGAAGTTTTACATCACCGTAGGATAGGTACCTAAACCGTTTGTAGTGTTGTAAGGCAAGACTCGGGGGTTGTTATCGTTTCTCTAGAGGAATAGGTTGGGAAGGCTTGAACATGGTCTAACAAAATTCTAAGGGATTGAGAGAAGATTCTTTTTGTATTTTTATTTTTACAAGAAAGCAGGTAAATCAATGGTTTAAGAGGTTGGTTTGATTAACTAATAATTAAACTAAATAAATGCTATACACTGGTGCTACCGAATATACTGATAATAATGTCTTTTCCCTAATCCTAAAGCACTTCCTACCTCAGATTGCTTTTCTTCTTTTCTCTCTCCTAGATCTGTTGCCCACCATTTGTCACACTTGAACCTTATTGTGATGATCCTGAGTAAGTATTTCCTAGGTATGGAGCGGAAGATACATGAAACCCGCCATCTATTTTAATATCCATAGGGCAATAACGCCCAAGTTAGGATAGTATGAACACTATAACAAGGCCCCCTAAAGAGTTATATTAAATGTGACACCCCCGTAAATGTTTTAGGTCAATATTTTTTACCCGATTCCGTTCATTATTTTTAAAAATAACTTTTAATAAGTTACGTGTTAATCAATCGTTAATCCCGGGAAGTTGTCCTCGATTAAAAATGAAAATCATTATCAGAAGCGTTTCGACCATCAAACTGAACTTAATTTAGCCGTGAACATAATTAATAAAGTCATTTTATTGTCATTTATCAACATGATTACGCATATTGACGTTTGATTTGGGTGATTTTATTATATAAATACTTTTAGCGTGCGTTTACGTTTTCTTTAAAAGCGATTATGATTGTATGATTTTTGCAAGAAAAAATAAAACAAAGAAAAAAAAAAAAAAAACAAAACGGACGTACAAAAGAACCGTAATAAAATAAAAAGAAAAAGAAAATAAAACCCCCCGAAAAAACAAAAAGAAAAGGCCACCAGAACAGTTATTACTGAAACGGAGAAAAAACGAAAAGACAAAAAAAAACGAAAAAAAACCTACCACCTTGCCTGGTAAAATTAAACAGAGACAGGAGTCCGGTAGGCCCGGCCACGCGAGGGTGACGGCCGAATCGAGCCTCCCCACATAACCAGACTCCACGTCCCCCCTACCCCCTTAAATTGTGTCCCTCAACCCATTGAATTATTTGGTGCAACACACAACACAACAATAAGAAAACCCAATTTGAAATTTAAAATCATCATCATGCAAGCCAAGACATGGAAAGTGACATACTTGTTTTATCCTTTACTACAAGCCAATTTTATTACATTTCACATGTTAAACTTGTACCACTTGAGCACTAGTGAATTTATATTAAACTTGGAGCCAAATTCATGAACCATGGCTAGATAATTGGCTTAGTACCCCCCCCCCCCCGTCTTACCCTATTCAGATGAACATACCAAACCACACACCCTTGGTGTGCTTGAGCCACATGTAACCCTAAACGCTAGACCTTGTCCTATAAATACCCAATTAGAAACCTACACATCTCATTTGGTTCATGTGAGTCCCAAACTGAACAGATCTTTGCAGCCTGCTAAGGGTGATAGCCAACTTGTATAAATACAGATTGACTATAGAGAAAACACTGACTATGAATACTTATTGTATATGCGGAATCTACACAATAGTATTAAGAAGAACAATGAAAAACTAAACTTTGATTTCTATTAATCTGTTAAAGTGATTACAGATTACTAACTATGAGATATGATTGTATGAGATGAGATCTGTGTGTTATCAATGTGTCTATTATCTCTCTAATGCCGTAGGGTTCCTTTTATAGACCAAGGATAAACCCTAACAGGCTTACAAAACGCGTAAAAGATAATACATATCTTTTCCTACAATATCTCATACATATCTCTTAAACGGTACTAACTATTTTATACTAACGGTACTAACTATCTGAGCAGTACTTAACATTTTGTACTGTCAGTACAAACTATTACTAGCGGTACTAAGTATCTAACTAACGGTACTAAGTTAGGAATGTATATTTCCCAACAATCCTCCCCTAAACATGATTGTTGAACTTGTTTAACTTCATGTTTCTTCAGGTTATTCTTCTTAAGTTCTTAGAGGATGTATCCAAACACTTTAACACATCTTGATCTGATCTTTAATAATCTTTGACATCTTTTGCTATCCTTCTGCAACATGTCTTCAACAGCAACATCTTTACAGCAACAATCCAACTAAGTTGGCTTTGTAGTTTTTGGCAAACTACCAGCCATGAACGGATTTGATGTTCCTTTACCAGTAGCCGTTTGCTCTGGGATAGTCAACTCTTTATTTCAAAAATATGGTGAGTTAATTACCATACAGTTTTTGGTAAACTGTCAACCATCAACGGAATTGATTTGTCTTTACCAAATACCGTTTGCTTTTGGACTAGCCAATGCTTCATTGTCATAACATGGTGCATTGATAAACCATATAGTTTTTAGCAAACTATCAGCTATTAACAGATTTGAGTAGTCTTTACCAAGAACTGTTTGATCTTGGACTAGCCAACTCTTAACCATGAAGCAAGGTGAGTTGAGAACCCTACAATTTTTGGTAAATTGTCAACCATAAATGGATTTGAGAAGTCTTTACCATAAGCCGTTTGCTTATGGACTAGCCAGTTCTTATGCCTATTAAGCATGGTGAACTGATGACCATTTGTTGTGTGGTGGTTAGCCAACACTCAAACCCTTCTCATCTCCACTTACAACATCACTCTTCATCAATCTGTTGCTTAATAAATCTGATCAAATCAAGGGCAGCAATACTCTCTTTCAACTTCCAATCCAAGATCAAGCATCCTTTGTAATAAATCCTTAGAAAGAGGATACCTTCTTTCAACTAACATATGGATGATTGTACCATCTTCAAGTTCTAGTATGTAAACTCTACAAGCTTCATACAATCTCCAAGTGACAATCTTCCAATCTTGTTGATCACTCCAGAAATCACTTTGATCATTGTCTTCTATTGAGGATTCCATCATTATCTTTAAATCTCCCTAAAGAATCAACTCAAATCCTCCCAGTGTAATTTTTGAGTACTGCTCCATCATCAAGTTATACAAGTGAAATAAATCTTGCCTATCAAATATATGTAGTATCTCCAATAGATAGTTGAATGCCTTAAAGTTCCCATTGGCTCTGTAGATAACAAGGTAATCCCCCTATGGTGATGAAACCTTGTCCAACTTAGAAATAAATGATTTTATCTCCATTATTTCACTATCTATGGTACCTTCAAATGTAACAATCTTTAGGCATTTTCTGTGTTCATCATCACTATCAACATCTGGTTGAGGTCTTTTCCTTTTCCTTGCAATGGAATCATCTTCATAGGACCACGCCTTCCTTTTCTTTTATACCCTGCACTGTCACAACTTATCTTAGCCAGGTACCCTTTGCTGTGTCTTCAGTCTTTGGAGTTTCTTTAGCAACCTTCTCTTAATCTCTTATGTTTTCAAGATCTTTTCTCCTAGTGTCTTTTACTCCTTCATTCATCTCCTTAATCCTTCTCTCATCCTCAGTGGAACCAACAGCAGTGAAACTTTCATCAAACCTCTTCACTTTCTCATACAAAGCTTGTATTTCTTCAAAAGTTTTGCTCTTCAGGTCTGAGTGTTTCTTGTTTCCAACATGCTTTAAATAAGTCATCATCTGATTCCTTAACTGAGTTCTTGTAGGAGGTTTTTTTTTATTGCAATAGCTCTTTGTTCTGCAAGAAATCTTCTTTGAGCTGCAATTGTATCATGAAGAAACTTTGCTCTTTCTTCTACAGTGAACTGCTCTCTCTCTTCATCTTGAAGTCTTAGAGCTAGAAGTCTATCAGCTTCAATTCTTGCTTGAATAAAGTCATATTCATCTGAAAGGGCAGTCTTTGTAGCTTCTTCCTCAGCTAATCTTTTTCTTTCTTCTTCTGTTTCCCAATCCTCTTGCAACTTTCTAGCCATCTCTTCATCCCTAGCAAGTTGCTTAAACTTCTTTTCAGCTTTAGGAATATCCTCAGATTCAGTATCAGACTCATCTTCCTCTTCAATTTTCTTTTTCCCTTTATCTTTTGGATCAATCTTTGGAAGAGGCTTTAAAGTCAATAGTGATCTAGTTGAAGTAGGCCTAGGTCTCTCAGTCTCTTCAACATCCTTAAGCTCAACTCCTTTCTCCTTTTCTCTTGAAACTGCTTTGGCTTGGCTCATGTTGAGAAGAACCTGAGCAATAGTTTCATCATCTCCAAACATTGTAGGAGTGGTTGTTGAAGTGATTGGAGTAGCACTTCTTGCTTCAGTTCGATCATCAGTACCTTCATCTAGGCTAACGGTACT
This sequence comes from Tanacetum coccineum, assembly GCA_026074375.1. Lineage (NCBI taxonomy): Eukaryota > Viridiplantae > Streptophyta > Magnoliopsida > Asterales > Asteraceae > Tanacetum > Tanacetum coccineum. The sequence goes on from BQNB010118646.1 coordinate 18,818, forward strand.
ATCTTTGTCCTTGTCGGTACCTTCTTCCTCCTTATCGGTACTATCTTTTGATCTGTCGGTACTAACTTTTTCTTTGTCAGTACTAACTACATCTTCAGTACTAACTGCATCTTTAGTACCCTCTTTTTCTTCATCCACTACCTCTCTTGTCCTCTCCACATCTTGAGCATCCTCAGTGTCCATATTATCAATTTCATCATCATCAAGCTCATCAAACAATTGATCTTTATGAACTGAAGGTTCAGCTTTGGCAGATTTCCTCCCCTGTTTGGATACAGACTCCTTTTGCATCCAGTTTGCCTTCAAGGTTTTCTTTCCTGCCAACCTTTGCTTTAAATATATACTCTTCATCCAGGCTTTGTGGTGTGTAATAACAGGTTTGGCTTGCTTCTTGAGCTGTGCCTTCAAGTGTTTAATTTCCTTTGCTTGATATGTAACCTGTGTACACAAAAAGATACAAAGATCATAGACACTTTGGAGTGTCATGTCACCCTCATTCCCTGAAAGGGATTTATCACTGGATGACTGACCCCCATGATTCCTACTAGAGCTCTCTGGAATAGAATCAGGAATATGAGTAGAAGGGGAAGGTCTAGGTGATGGGTCAGACGAAGGCTAAATAGTAGCTTCACGTAGATGAGGAGAAGAGGGTGTAGGTTGTGGTTTAAATGGTCTATCTGAAGTAGCACCCTCATCCTCAGTAGATTGTACCAACATAGAAGCAAATAAAGGTGTGACTTTCCCCGAAAAATGTTTACCCT
>BQNB010118647.1:0-20953 GCA_026074375.1 Tanacetum coccineum
GACTATGCAAACACTGGGAAGCAGATAACTAGGAATGGGATCATTGGGAAGCAGATGGTAGTTCATGTAGGTAATAGTTCTACAGTCAATAATGTGCTTGACTTAGAGATGTTATTTGAGACAGAAGGGGCTGGTCCTATTGGAAAGTTCAAAGAAGTGGAGATTGATGCAGATAATGAATCAGAAGAAGAGAGTGACACAGAAGGAGATTATACAAGTGGTAGTGATTCAGAGGATTTGGATTATGATCCAAAGCATGATGAAGTGTTTGATGATGATGAACATATAGTTGAAGTTGTTCATGTGAGTATGAATAATTTTTGTTTCACTATAGACCCTAAACATGATTTAAGTATAGGTGTTGTTGAGGTTCATGAAGATGATCTAGATGTCATTGATTATGACTCATTTGGCAGTGACTTAGATTATGGAATTAATTCTGAAAGGAGAATTCAACTTAGGGAATTAAGAAGAATAGGCAAGCATAAAAATAAGGGTCCCAATAAGTATTACTTCTACTTAGGATAGTAATTTGATTCTAAGGAAAGGGTGACATGAAGAGTTAGGATGCATTCAGTCAAAACTAGGAGAAAGTTAATAATGGTAAAAAATGATAAATAAATGGTGAGGGTTAGATGTGAAGGCATAATTCTAGCATTGGTCCCTTATGTTGCTATTGAAACTGATATGGGCAAAAATGAATTTTCACAAACAAAAGGTGGTCTAGTCATTAGAGAGAACAACAATAGTGGCAAGCAGAATATTTTAGGCAAAGATAAAACATGCCAGGAGAAGGGTAAAAAGGTCAATAAACAAAAGAAAGTAGACAAATACTCATGCCCTTGGACAATGCTTGTTGCATACACTAATAAAGGTAGATGGGAAGTAAGAACATTAATTGAAGATCACAACTGCTTACAATCCAGAGAAATTAAAGCGTGTGCATCTAGGTTTCTTTCAGATCATATTATCAAATCACCTACTACTAATCATGATATTCATGTGAGGGCAGTTCAAGATCAGATGTAGAAACAATTTGATGTGGCGGTCTCAAAGATGAAAGCTTTTAGGGCAAAGAAAATTACAACTGATAAAATAACATGCAGTTACAGGGAGCAGTATTCACTGCTTAGAGAATCTGCTCAAGACTTGATTAATCAAAATCCATGCACAACTGTTAGGATTGATGTACAACAAGAACCTAATCCAGAGTCTATGACAAGATCTTTTAGAAGGGTGTATGTGTATTTGGGAGCTCTCAAACAAGGTTTTAAAGCTTGTGGCAAAGAAATCTTAGGATTAGATGGATGCTTCATGTCAGGTCCTTGGCCAGGTCAAATACTAACAGTAATTGTGGTTGATGCAAACAATGGGATTTATCCAGTAGCATATGTTATAGTAGAAGCAGAAAGTAAGGCATCTTGGTGTTGGTTTTTGAACTTACTTGGAGGGATCTTGGTAAAGAAGCCAAATTCAATTACACTTTCATTTTTGATAGGCATAAGGTACACAGTTTATTGTATAATTTATCATGTGTTTTATGTAACCTGAGAATAGGTAAGTTTTAATCCCATCCTTAACCCTAACTCCACAGGGACTTAGACAAGCCATTGCAAGTGTATTTCCGAGTGTTAAACACAGGTACTGTGTTAGGCATATTCATGAGAATATGAAGTCCTAGTTTAAAGGAGGTGTATACAAGGAGATGCTTTGGAATGCAGCCAAAGCCACTTCTATTGGTGAATTCAACAAAAAGTTGGCTGAGCTCAAGTCATTCAACTCTGCTTCTTATGATTGGTTGATGAAGATTCCAGCTGAACAATGGAGTAGAGCCTATTTTTCAGGTAATTAACTAACTCACACTGGACACAACCATATTAATAATTGGTCATATGCTTATATAGTGTGTGATTTGTTTAACAGGCAGAGCCAAATGTGATCTACTCTTAAACAACATATGTGATGTGTTCAATAGGCAGTTAGTTGATGGCAGAGATCAACCCATCATTACTTGTTTGCAATATATCAGAGAGTACTTGATGAAGAGGATTGTAGTAGTTCGGAAAGTGATAGCTAAGACTGTTGGACCACTTACTCCTTATGTGACAGCTATGTTTGATGCTATCAAAAAAGGCTATTGAGTACATTTTTCAATGGAATGGAGGTTATTAATATCAAGTAACTGGGCCTTACAGGGATCAGTGTGTTGTTAACATAGATACAAGGGTGTGTTCTTATAGGAAATGGGAGTTGACTCGGATACCATGTAAACATGTTGTGGTTGCAATATACAACATGTCTGAGAATTCAATGGGAGTTGGTATACCTGAACTTTGGGTTCATGTTGCTTGCAAACTTGAAACATAGTCACATGTATACTCATTCAAGATCAATCCATGTAATGGCAGGGAGATGTGGCCAGTAGTTGAGTCTACAACAGTCATAATACCACCTAATTACAAACCCCAAGTTAGCAGGCCATCAAAAAAAGAGGAAGAAGTCATATGATGAGATTGCAAGTGAAAGTTAGTCATCAGGCAAGCTTTCTAGGAAGGCCAAGTTAGTCAAGTGTAGTAAATGTGGAAACTTAGGTCATAACAGGAAAGGCTACATGGGTCAAGGTGGTGCAAGTCAAGCTGGTGTGTCACACCCCTAAAATGGGTCACGGCGGAAATAAGAATCTGAGGGCGTGACGGTCATGAATATCTCAAACATAAGTACAGAAAACGACCACTAAGGGACGTTTGGAAAAATAAACACCGTTGCATTGATAAAATAAATATAGTGTTTACAATGATACGAATTGTTCAAATAGTAATATGTGGAGGCTTAAAGAAGTTTTGAAAAATAGAAAATGGTATTTAAGTGATAGATAAGTCTTGAAAGACCGGGTCATGCAAAAGACACCACATAGCATATCAAAGATATCCACAGCTAAGCACCTGAGAAAAACATGCTTAAAAGTCAGCATAAAGTTGGTGAATTCATAGGTTTAAGTAAAACGATAAATGTGGACCACAAGATTTAATTAAGGCATGATAATTGTAACACATACAATATCACTAAAATGTATTTACGTTGCACTAAGCTCATGACACCGAAGCTGATGTTAACTAGCAGGTAAATGCCAAATAAAGTTCGCCTATTAGGTATCTAACTCGAAATGCCTAGAAAATTCCGACATGTTATACGCTTGTTTGATCAGTACAATGTGTGTACCCGATACAGGTAAGAATCACCAATACTGGGACGGGGATTATCAATCCCAATAGATTTATTAATAGCGCTCACGCTTACTTATAGTAATTAACGGTTTATGATAAGGTAGTAATGAGCTAAAGGTACTTAGGCAACTTGTAAACAAGTAAAGTTTCACTTAGGTACTTGTGTCCAAAAGTAAAACGTAAGCAATGTTCTCACCCCAAAGAGTTGAAATGTATATGTAAAATAGTAAAACGTGGGGCTATGAACTCACCTTAAGCAACGATGAGTGAAAAGAAATCAATGAAAGAAGAATGAATCACGAGATCCTAACCGCGACCTAATTAAATGAAGCGCTTTAGGAGAAGGAAATATATAACGAAACGACGCATAAATCGTTTATGGAGATCAATAGCATCCATATGTGTTGTGTCTTAGTTTAATTAATAAAAACGTGTCTTTACGAAGAAAATAGGTTTTTAGTTAAGTTACGACACTTAGACAAAAAATTACTATTTTTAAAAGTTTCTATTTTTGAAAAGTTTATAAATCTGGGACGTTAATACCGTCCCCTAATATTTGTCAAGTCCATTAACCCTAAACGCACTACGAGAAACTTAACGTCTACTTCCACTTTCATCTCGCTAATATAAATTCCGTAAATAAAGACTTACTATTTTTAGTAATATCCAACGTTTTTGAAATATCATTTTTAGAATGTTTCTAATGTGCCCTAATATTATATAAGTGATACAATAACTTTCTCTAAGGTTTTTAAAGCTCAAACGGACTCAAAAAACGCCCGAAATACCATTTTTAACATTCAAACAACACCTATATTAATTATAGTGTCTAAAAAACGACTCAACTTTCTCATGGTATATCTCCTTCGTTTTTAACTTTCAAGCTTAAAGAAAATTCGCTAATTATAGTAAAATTTCATTTTGAACAACTTTTCTTTTATATACTTTAGCCGATTCTGACCCGAAAGGGGTCAAAACACACGATTTTGAATCTACTCAGAATGTATTGAAAACAGTTTTGCCGAAAAGTGTAACCGAGCTTCATTTGACCATAACTTGCTCATTTTACGTCCAATTTTAGTTTTCTTTATATCAAAACTTCTGTAGCGACATAAGCTAACATATTTTCAAAGTTTTAACGTTTCAAAACATTTTTACGACACCTTAATGATGCGGGCTGTTTCGGTCAGCCTTAATATTAAGCCGAAATCGACACAAATCATCACCATAACTTTACAATATCCCAAAACTAACCTAACCCCCTTCATCTACTTAATCAACAACAAAACCACTTCTTAATATTAACCTAATCTCATCACATCAACACACTAATTCACATATCTTAGTACTAACATCAATATATTCACAAGATAAGCATAACATCTTAATAGTTTTACAAAAACCCATCTTATTTACTTTCAAAGAAATGACACAACACATGTATTATTATAGATCTATGAATAAGAAAATAAATAAACAAAAAATGAAAGAAAGAGCTCAAGATTTACCTTACAAGTAAGATGAACAAAAAAAGAATTATAAGAACTCGATTAGAGAACTTGAACTTGAAAAACCCAAATAATTTACGAAACCCTAGATCTTGAACTTGTGATTAAACCTTGGAAATGAGTAGATAAACCCCTTGGAACCCCTTAGAATACCTTGGAAATGACCTTAGAACACTCGAAATAGAAGAACAATGAAGAACTATGAAACCTTTTTGTTGGGTTATTGTTGCCGTGATCAAGAACCAAAGAGGAGAGGAAAAGATTGTTGTGGTGGCTTGTTTTATGATTGTTGATTGTGCAAATATAGACACGATCAGGCTTCGATGGGGATTGAAGAATTCTAGGGGTGTATGCTTGATTGTCGAGTCTCGAATAACTTGTGACAACACAAATGGAAACACTACGTTAAGTGAAGCGCAGGGGGTGTCCCTGTGAATCACCTTCGGCGTGAGAGTAAGTATGTACTTTAGGGAGTAATGAGTATGTATGAAGTAAGTAAGTGGGTGTGTGTAGCGTAAAACATACCTAGGGACTTTGCCATCTATTTATAGGTAGAGAGATAGGCTGGAGCAAGGCATTACACATAAACCAGTGATCGTGGAGGTATTCTACAATTTAAAGGGTGATTATAGGGTTGTAAGTTGTTTGGGCACCATTTTAAATGTCACTACATACCCTTTTGTCCCCCCCCACCCCCCACCCTCCCCCCCCCACACCCCAACAATTGTCTGTACCATGATCTTTGTCTTGGCGGGTAAACCTTGGCAGAGAGGGAGAACGTGGGTTTAGACTTGACTAAGTCTTGACCTTTGCCCTAGTTTCGTCGAAGACCCACCGCGAAGGGTGTATGGCTTCGTGTGGCGAGTTCCCATACTGGTAACCATCGCGAAGATGATTTTATGCCACTAGAAACTATTTGAAGGTTTCTAGGTATAATTGGGTGTAAATCACTTTCGAGCTTGAAAGAGAGGCCTTCGAGCTCGAAGGGTTAAGGTATGGTATTTATATAGAAGGTTTAGGGTTTATATAACACCTCGTATTTTAGGTCATTGTATGACATTATGAAATTCATAATTTATTTTTAGGGTTTTACGCGTTTGCTCTTAAACCGTAAACGTTAAGTTAAATCGCGTAAACTGAAAATGATCATTCAATGTAAACGGGCATTAAACGATTAAATGTTTGCATCAAGCAAGTGTTATATGATTATTATGAGGATAATTAATAACTTTGTTCATCTTATTTTTATCGGCTACGTAAAATGCTTACGTTTCATAATAAAATACGTTTAGGCATACCCGGGAAGTGTCTAACAACCTACTATGCTAAACAAATACCAACATATTTTATACCCAATACTCAAAATAATCAAATATTACATCTTATATACATATATATGCCGAAATTAAGAGGATTGGACCAAGAGTCATCACTTTGCAAGAATATCTAGATATTTAAAAGACAAAACTCTTACACCTTTTACCAACTTGTCATGTTAACTTAACCTAGGGTTAGAAAGTAACCATGGTTAAGTTAGCAAGATATTTATACTATAAATAGGCTTGCATGCATGAGTAATTTGCATACTCTTTATACTTAACAAGATTTCATTTTCTTTCTCTCTTTTACTCCTCAAAACCCACGGCACAATATAGCCTCCAAACAAAATCCACACTTTGATTTTGTATGATTATACAACCCTTTGCACAACATACTTAAGGTATTCTAAGGTGTTTGCAAGCTTTGGTTCATCATTTGCAAGTAATAAGAAGAAAAGGAAAGATTAGGGTTTTGGAAACCTAATCTAGGGTTATAAGCTTGGTGACTTTGTTTTTGAATCTAAACAAGGGTTTAGGAACTTATTTGCATACTCTTACATCATCTCTAAGGTTTTCTTAAATCCTTTATACTTATGATTTCTTATGTTTTTTGCTATTACATGTGAAAATTAGCCATAATCACACTAAATGACTTTTGAATATGTAAATATGAGTTTTATTTGAGTTTATCAATTTTTACATTATTCGTTTATGGGGTTTTTCTAAATTTTTTTTTTAAAATTTGGTTCTATATAGCATGGAAAAAGTAAAAAATAAAAGTTTGTTAACTTATGGATTAAGTATAAAACATGTTTGTTAAAATTAGGGTTTTATAATTGTTTTTAACCTTCACATATAAAGTAAGTGAAGAAAATGGGGTTAAACTTGTTACAATGAAATTATAGGGGATGGGATGATATTGAACTTTATTATAAGTACCACAAGTGTCAAATGTGTTTTTAAGAGTTTTTATAGTAAACTACTAAGTTAATAATACATAAAAACAAGTTTTTATAAAGTTATACACTTAAATACATAGGGGCTGTTTTAATTCGAATCTTAGGCAGTAGCTTTTGATATTTTAGAGTTATAATACGCCTCATGACGATTCCATAATGATAAGAAACTCGAAAAACCGATCTATAACGAAAAAGATACGTTAAAAACGAGTTTACGACTATAAATACTTTTATAAAACTATTTTTATAAAAAGTTACTATTCATTACAGCAACTTTTATTTTAAAACATCTAAAATATGATATAACTTTTGATTACGAGATCGTACACGCAAGAATCGTTAAGAACGGAACTATAACGAGTAAATTACGACATTTTCGATAATTAAAGTTTATAAAAGTAATTTTATAAACTATGAACAGTAAAAAGTACTATTCATCAGCGGGATTAACTTTATAAAATATAATACCTCTTTTAATAACAAGAACGTACTCGAAGGAATCACTAAAATCGGGATTAAAACGAATAAGTTATTACGATTACAAGTTTACGCCAATTAAAGCCTAAAACGACAAATGAGCTGTTGTGAACAGTAATTTTACTATTCATCGCAGAATTTTAAAAAGTTGAAAATGTAATATTTTGATCGCTCGTCTTACTACGAAGACGTGGACGTAAGAAACGCGAGCAACGGGCTTAAAACGACCAAATTAGGTCATTTTTACGAAAAGTATATTTATAAACGTTTTCACTTTATAAATATTATTTTACTAAAACGATTAGTCGGTGATTATGCTATATAGAATATTGAGTGGTTATCAAAGTGCTATATTACTAGGGAGTTTCATAATGAGGCCTCTTCGGATGGCGTATCGATGAGTTGTTGGATTTACGATTTAAAGTGTCCTAAACTCCTCGTACGTCATGTCATGACCTCTTTAATTATGATAGCCCGAACGATAGCACGACGTAACTACTATAAGATTATATTGAATGTTATAAATTGAAGTACTCGGTACTTATACGACCTTAATTTAAATAGGTTGCATCAAACGTTTTGCGTGACATTTTATCTGTGATTATTGGACTATCAGTACTCAAGGTGAGTTCATAGCCCCCTTTTTACTACTTAATTGTTTTACAAACTCTAAGGGGTGAATTACATTGCTTATTTTACTATTGGACACAAGTGTTTTTCTAAGTGTTTTCAAAGTGTTTTAAACTGTATGCTATCCAGATTACTGCCTGAATATTATTGCCTAAGTTACCACTATTGCCAATTAAGTCCCTACTATATCATGAACCGTCAATTGCTATTGTAGTGAGCGCGAGTGTTGTGGATAGATCTATCGGGACTGACAATCCCCACCTGGAATTTCTGGTCACAAGTTGACCATGGTGCATTTAACATTGAGAATACTTTTAGGTTGTTGGCAAGCATCCTATACATTTGGGGCACAAACTAGTTAAGGCTTCGGGTTCATGAGCTTAGTGCAATAATAAACGTTTTGGACTACTAAATGTGTTTTAGAGTCTATTATTACATCGATCTTGTGGTCCACCAATTTACCAACAAACCTATGATTTCACTCAACCTTTGTGTTGACTTTTAGCATGTAAATTTCAGGTCCTAGGGTATGAAGACTGAAGGGGAGCCGTGGCGGATATCAATGAAGATGGATTCTGTGTTTTATCTAAATTATATGCAACTTTTGTCTTTCATAAAACTTAAGTCATCTTTTGAGATTTTGTTTAAATGTATGTTGGATGTTTATGACAAAAAAAAAACTTATGGGACCTAATGTATTAACTCTGATATTTTGCTATAAATGAAATATTATCTTAAAATGTCCATTTTTGGTCATTTCCTATATCTTGTTTGTTGTACTTGAAGTAGCACCCCAATGTTACTATTCCGCTGCTACCTGATTTTGGGGGTTGTTACATCTATAGGGTTGATTATGAAGAAACGTTATCACCCGTCATTGACATTAGAGCTATTAGGATTCTCATATCTATAGCGGCGTTCTATGATTATGAGATATGGCAAATGGATGTTAAAACTGCCTTCTTAAATGGTTATCTTGATGAAGACATTTATATGGTACAACCTGAAGGTTTTGTTGATCCTAATCATCTCAGAAAAGTATGCAAGCTTCAAAGATCCATTTATGGTCTTAAGCAAGAATCAAGAAGCTGAAATAAAAGATTTATGAGGAAATCAAAATGGTTTGGTTTTAATCAAAATCTTGATGAGCCATGTGTATATCAAAAGGCTAGTAGGATTAATGTTACATTCCTCATCCTGTATGTTGATGACATAATTATCATGGGAAATCACATTCCAAGTTTACAAAGTGTAAAGGATTATCTTGGAAAGTGTTTTGCTATGAAAGATTTTGGGGAAGCAACATTTATTCTTGGAATCAAAATCTACAGAGATAGGTCAAAGCGATTGATTGGACTTGGTTAAAATACTTACATGGATAAGATCTTAAAGAGATATAAAATGGATAATTCTAAACGTGGTCATATCCCCATGCAAGAAAGACTTGACTTGAACAAAACACAAGGTGCTTCAACACCTAAAGAGGTGAAGCGCATGCAAAATGTACCTTATGCTTCAACTGCGGGTTCCATTATGTATGTAGTAAGATGCACTAGACCTGATGTTGCGTTCGCGCAAAATATAACAAGCCGGTTTCAACAGAATCCTGGTGAACTTCACTGGACTGCTGTGAAAAATATTCTTAAGTATTTAAGAAATACTAAAGATACGTTCTTGATTTATGGTGGAAATCCGGAAGCAGAACTTCGAGTTGATTGCTATTGCAATGCTGGATTTGAGACCGATATAGATGATATGAAATCTCTGACATGATACATTTTGTTTTGAACAGAACCGCAGTAGACTAGAAAAGCTCCAAGTAAAGTACTACTGAAAGCCTGCTACATAAGCTAAATTACATAGCTGCTTAAGAAGCAGAGATGGAAGCTGTTTGGATTAGGAAGTTTATTTCAAGTCTTGGTATAGTACCAACAATAAACGAACTAATTAAGATGTTTTGCGACAATTTAGCCGCACTTCTTATTGCCAGCGAACCGAGGGTTCAGATGGGCGACATACACTACCATATAAGTAACCTTCTTAAAGTTCACACATATGACAATCTAGCATATCCTTTTACGAAGGCTTTATCTAAAGGAAAGCTTACTCAACATGCTAGGAGCATGGGACTTCGTTTAGCTAGTAGTTTCATGTAGATTTGTGTTTAGTATTTGGATAAAAGATATTTGAACAATTTATTTCATGATAATGATACTTGGTATTTTTGTTATTTTTATCTTAAATTGTGTCCTATATTTGCATGCTTAAATCCTTGAATAATAATAGTTATTATTCTAAATTAATCCGTTGTCGATTAACAATATGATAATATTGTTAAATTAAGACAATTCTGAGTGATTGGTGATATTATAGATATTAAGGATGTGTCCACCAAACTCACATGATATTCATAAGATGAATATTGGATTTCCCCATAACAAGAATATTACTTTATGGATCGTCGTCATTAAGTAAATCTTGTAAGTGACTTTATTTACAAAATCTTTAGACTTGAGATGCAAGTAGGTCTTGCATATGTGGATAATCCTTCTTGATCTAGTCTAAGTTATCCTGAAAAAGGGATAACTAATAAGGGCTATTTCAGAAGTGATTTTAAAACATGATGACTTGGCACTTGTAGTCAATATAGAACTTGTTCCTTCAATAGTTGAAGAACGATGCCACTGGGCCCCTCGTAGAATCAATCAGATGTATGTATGGCCGTACTAGAAAACTCATGTAGATATGTCTCATTGATTTTTGGTAATCTTGATTAGTTACACATACGAGAAACAGAATCGTTAAATAATGGAATGACATTGATCCATATCTATTTTTAACACGGTATCGGAAACAAAGGGATTGTAGATTCATAAATCATTTGTCCGTGTCTTTATGAAACCACACTCAGATATTTCTGGGAGCATTGGCGTGTTGCTAGACGCTTACCAATGTTATTATATAATTTATACATGTCCAAGTGGGAGCTGTTGGAATATGAACAAATATAAATTTTGTATGTCCATAATTTATTCGAGCCTAAGGGGACGCACACGTTAATATGTAGAACAATGTATTTAATATATTAATGTATTATATTAATTAATGTTTACATAAACGATCGTTAAATGTTTAACCAGAAATAAATATTAGTCGTTAAAAGGTTTAAGGGACTAATAAGTAAAAACCGAATAAAAGAAGGGTGCGGTTGCCCCTCTCCTTCTCCTAGTCGGCCGAACCTCCTCAATGAAGAGGTGGGAGAGTTTGCTTGCTCACCAAGCTATAAGGTGTATATATAGTGGTCTTGGGGTCATTATGTTCTCATAACTTGAAACCTAAAAACCCTAAATATCTCCCTTGCTCTCTCTCTTGATCGACCGAACCTCAAAACCCTTTGAGGATTTTGGTTTTCTTTTCCTTGGCGTGGGATCAAACCAAACACTCTTTAGGGTTTCGGTTTTTTGGTTTTATACCACATTCAAGGAGGTTTTTGTTCGTGTGTTGATTGATTCGAAGATGAAGTGATCGTTTGGTTTAAACACTACTAGTACTAGCATACACGTTGTTTGCTAAGAACGTATTGTGTGTGTAAACTTAGAGGGATTATTCTTTTGATCCTTGGTGGTTACGCGTGAATTTAAGGCGGCGTTTGTTAAATTGCTAAAAGGTACGCAAGTTCTTTAACCCTTGTTAATTATGAAGTTCTATACGTGTTTGATCTTTCCGTTGCGTACTCGTGATATGTTTAATTGTTAATTAGATCTAAAATCCCAACAAAATCTATGAACGCGACACATGCAATTGCTCTTTCTTTAACTCAAGAAAGCTAAAGGTATAAATTATCTTGGGTATCAAAGATGGATACCTGAATTCCTAAAGATCTAGGGGCGAACCTCACAATTTGGGGGTGGAATTTTTTTTAGTGGTAGGGTTTTTGTGCTAATCATATAATTCTCTATCCAATGAGACACTACTAGTACTTAGTTTCACCGGTATGTGCCATAAATTTTTTTGAATTTGGGTCAAAATTACCTTCTACGCTATGTTTCGATATATTACTTATCTTTTTAGGGACAAAGCAAAGACAAATGAAAGAATAGTTTCTTAGGCTTTTATTTCCCCCTACACTTATTACGAACATTGTCCCCAATATTCTACAAAGTACCCGTAAACGAATAAAGGGAAAAAAGCAAAAGAAACTAGTACTCCCCTACTTTTGCTCAATGATGGGAAGAAACAAATGATCCCGGCTAAATCGTCATCCAAGAATCGTCCACATGAAACTCCTAAGATCTTCCGGGCTTCTCCTCATCAAATATAACCTGCAAATCAAAGACAAAATACAACTATACCTAGCGTAAAATCGTCAGAACAATAAATACAACTATATGATTTAGGGTTTTTGACTCTACGAAAACAAATAAAGGATATGATGAATGTGTTAATGTAATTGTGGTTTTCTGCAGGTTTTAAGCCAATTAAAATTTCCAGAAATTATACAAAATTTTCAAAAATTAAAAAAAATATGAATTTTACTATAGCAGGGTGGTGACGCCGTCAAGATAAATCCTGACGCCGTCTCCACCTACTGTAAAAAAATTGTTTTTCTTGAAAAATTTCTGCACGCAAGTCCCATTAGTATTTCCTGCAAAAATTTACTACAAAACCACACAATTTATTAACATAATCATATGACTCAAACAAACACAGAAGACGCGAATAAATCCAAATTATTTATTTAACACGTTTGAAATGGTTTTTATAAACCGGATATTTCTCCTACACTTATTATGCAAAATACCTTTGATTGAGATTAAGAGGAAGTTAAAAACAAAATAAAGCATGATTACAAAATTATTTTCAAACAATTAAAATAAACAGTAAAGAATAAAAACAGATGACACACCTAAAATGCAAGAATTAAAAGATTAAGTTGCCTCCCAATAAGCACTTTTGTTTATTAGAGAGTCTTTTAGCTATACTCGGAGTCTTATTCCTAAGAATTATGGAAATAATCCAAGTTAAGGATATCACTTGGGGATAGTTTCCTAGTTGTCGGGATTAACTGAAATGCCCTATCAAACTTTTCTTCATCGGGGTCAATTAATTCAATCCTAATGTGCCATGCACCATCTCCTTCCTTTGGTGGCCTATCCCAATCCATCTTACTGTCTATTACCTCTTCCAACTCCCACATGTTTCTTTTCAAGTTTATGGGTATGGCCCCTAGGAATTCTACCATTTTCCTAAACACTAAGATATCCTTAAAAGGGTTGACCTCGACATCTCTAGAAATTTCCCACTTCCCGGGTAAATGGTTGTCCCAAAAATCTCTTTTTGCAAAGTAAGGGGGTCGGGCACCTATATCATCTTCACTAGTTCTTGGTTTATAAGATTTGCGCTTACCTATAGTGGTCCAATAAGGCACATTTTCCTCTTTAAAGTCTAGTTCTCTAACACCAAATATTGATCTAGTAAGTCCTTCTCCTACCGATATTTTAGCTTTCTTACAACCTATTACGGCGTTAGCGGTTGCTAAAAATCCTCTTCCTACTAATAAGGGGCAAGTAGGTTCTCTTTTCATGTCCACTACGTAAAAATCCTTAAAAAGTCTTAACTTCCCTACATGAACCTCTACATTTTTTACGATCCCTACGGGATATGACTTAGTTCCATCCGTTAATCCTAGGACATCTTCGGTCTCTTCTAACAATCTTATCTTAAGCTTTTTGAAGAGATTTAATGGGATTAAATTCACACATGACCCTAAATCGGCTAAGGCATCACAAGGCTTGGAGTCCCCTAGTCTACAAGGTAAGATGAATAATCCGGGATCCTTCATTTTTCTGGTGCTATACTTTGAATGAATTCGGACCCGTTTTTGCCTAGTTCTAAACTCACTATATATTTATCAAATAGGGAGTTGTAGATTGGAACATGAGCTAGAACTTTAAGAACCGATAAGTTAAGATGCTGATGGTGTTGTCGTGTAGCTGTAATTTATGCTTTTAAGTTTTAAATTTATATTTTGCCAACTTTACCTAAAATAACACTTTTTACGGGCAGTGTACCCGATCGATGGGAGTTTCGTGGTAAGTAGGGTGTCGATCACTAAGAGCGAGAAACACTTTCAATTTATTAATACTTTGGTTTTCTAATCTACGTTAAACCTGTGCTAAACCTATGTTAATTCCTAAATCTAATAGATAAAGGTGGTTTTCAGCCTAAGAGATTGGCACGGGTTTAGTGGTGACTACAACCAATTCAAGAAACTAAAACACACGCAAGCAAATTAACAGAAGATAAAAGAGCGGTCTAGCCAAATATAAAAAAACTGTATTAACCATTATTAATCCAATCATAACGTTGGTTTATTTATTTAGTGCAATGATTATTTATCTCGAGGCGGCATATCATTCTTAAGACTTGGGCGTTACTTCTTCCTAAGACCTAGACACGTAGAATTATGTCACAGTTAAACGCATCAGCATAAAACATCCTTATTTGGTGATTATAATCTATCTTAGGGATTAAAGCAATGGTGATCTTGTTAAACCCTAGCTCATAGAGACTTTATCCACTTACTGCTTAATGGCAATTCATACACTAGTAGTCCACTAACCAAGTCTTTACCAATTAATCGAGAACATGCTCGTTGATACCAAGGTCACCTTATGGTCCAACTAAGCTCACAATTTAAGGGCAAAGATAGGTCGTTATTTGTGATCCTATTGGTCTAGAAGTATAAATCACTATATGGAGAGCTACCCGACATCTAGATTACTTGGTCCGTATCACTAGATCCAGTTGAATGACAGTTCGCATACAAAAGCACATAAACAAGTATAAATTGATAAACATAAACAAGTAATTCAACGATAAATTAAGAAATCGAGATAAAAAACCAAACATTAAGATCTTCATAATAATGGCTAATACCCGAAGGTATTAGCCTTCAAACGTCATAATTAATACAAAAGTAATGATTTAGCCAAGGTAAACTAACCGAGTTAACGAATGATACCAAAAACTAAACGATTACGAAAGTATAAGAAATTACACGTTGTCTCCTATGGAATTAATCGCGTTGCTCGACCTCTTCTGCTCTTCTTCTCCTCTGAAAATCGACTTTTATGGTTTAGGTATCGAGAATATGATTTAGCACCCTTAAAACTCGTTTTTGAGTTTTCTATTTATAGGGTCTGGAATATGGTCGATACGGCGTATCCAAAGTCTTGGATACGGCGTATCGGGGGTTTCTTGGAGTAGGGACCACGTTTGATATCTTCCAGAATATTTTATTTCCATATAGCTTGAATACGGCGTATTGCCTTCTTCTGGATACGGCGTATTGGATCTTGTTTCCTTCGTGGTCTTTGGTGAGTGCAGGCACATATACGCCGTATCTTCCTTGATGGATACGGCGTATTGGTTGTCAGAACAGTAATCTTCAAATATCTTCGTTTAAGCTCCAGAATGCATGCCTGTAGTTAACTTTCACCAAGTACTCCATAATTACTGCAATTCTCAAATACAAACGATTAAGTAACAATTCTTTGCAATAATTATACAAAATAGGTTAATTACATGGGATAAATGATGCTATAAAATAGACTTTATTTGATGTCATCAGATGCAAATCCGCAAATTCATCTTTGAGAGATTCTTCGGGTTCTTTTGGTTTTGGTGTTTCAATCTCATTGACCGTTAAAGTGTTCACTTGTAGTTGGTCTTTTTGAATGTTGGTAGTAGATTTGAAACACGTTTGGATAGCATTGACCGATTTGAAATCATTAGAGGAACTTCGAGGATCCCCTATTGGGTAAGAATGAGCAAACGAGGTTGAATTAGGGTTCAACTTTGGGTTCTTTACCGTGTCGCTCGGGAGTGCAACTGTCATTCGGTCATTGACTGCCTTCAATAGAGTGTCTAATTTGTTGGCAATCTCGCTTTGATGTTGTTTGAAATCGGATTCAAACCTAGTTATCCTTGCGTCTTGAGATGCCATGAAGTTAGACACCAATCCTTCGAGATTTGTTTGATTAAAATTTTGAGGATTGTTGTTGAAGGATCGGTTCGGGAACAAACCGTTTGATTGAAAATGATTAGGTGGATTCAAAAAATTGTTTTGAGAATTTTGAGGTTGTCTCCACCTAAGGTTTGGGTGACTTTTCCATGACGGATTATAGGTGTCACCATTATTTTGCTCGGGGTTGAAAGTGTATCACTTACCTCCCGCTTCGTCGATACGCGAGGATGCATATTCGACAAAAGCTTGCTCGAAATTTTCCATATAATATTGAGTGTCGTGAGGACTACTACAAATCTCGCATGAAGAAGCGATTTTGTTCACTTGAATGGGTTGGTTAGGAGCAAGATGAGCCTCCATCAAGCGTTGGACTTGATTTTCAAGCTCCATGAGACGCCGGTCGGATGTACTCGGGACATCTTGAGGCATAGAGATTTCCTTGACCGGCTTAGCGAAGTCTCTTAGGTCATTTCAATTTTCGTTGTCATAGAGGGAGAGGTCCTCCAATAATGCCCAAGATTCTTCGTCGTTTTTATCACGTAACTTACCACAGGTCGCTTGATCGATGGTGCGTCTTGTGATGGGATTGACATGGTCATAAAAAATTTGGATTTTGAGCCAAAGATCTATACCATGATGAGTGACTTTTTGGGGTAATTCCTTGAAACGAGTCCATGCTTTGGAGAGAGATTCACCTTGGTGTTGTTGGAACATCAAAATGTCATTGCGAATTTTAAAAGTCCTTCCCGGTGGAAATAATTGAGCAAGGAAACGATTAGTAAGATCCTCCCAAGTGGAGATGGATCCCACGGGGAGACGCTCAAGCCAATTGCTAGCTTGATCTCGAAGGGAAAATTGAAATAAACGCAAGCGCGTCCTTTTCCTATTATCACCATTAACGTCAAGTGAGTCCACAAGTTTTAAGAAATCCTTAAGGTGTTGATTTGGATCCTAGGACCGAAGTACGTGGAATGAGCATCCATTTTGCACCAACGGATGATGTCGGATCGGAGAGGCACCACATTGTTCCCATCGGGAATCTCAATGGTGTTTTGGTAGCCCTCGTGGCTAGGTTTGGAGTAATCTCCTAAAGTACGTCGTGGATTTTCGTTTTCCATGAAGGTTAATGAAAAGATTTACAAAACAAATGGCACAAAGAAAAGATAAACTACAAGAAAGCTAATGACAAGAAATTAAAATTTCACTTGAAAGGATTCAAGCGAGTAGACCTAAGCTAAATAAAATCCGAAACCTATACTATTCCCCGACAGCGGCGCCAAAAACTTTGATGAGGGTTGCGAAACTCCCAATAAGTTTTACAACTCCCTAGGCAGTGTACCTAACCGTTGTAGTATAGTATAAACAATACACGAGAGTTGTTATCGTTCTCAAGGGGAATAACGTGTGAAGGTTCGAACTAAATGTAACTAGGGTCTACAGGTTGAAAGAAGAATATTTTTTGTATTTTTATATTTTATGAAAGCAATTTAAATCTCGGGTTTGAAGAGGGTTTGTTTTAACTAATTATCTAATAATTAAACTAATTTAATGTGAA
The DNA here is from genome assembly GCA_026074375.1 of Tanacetum coccineum. Taxonomy (NCBI): domain Eukaryota; kingdom Viridiplantae; phylum Streptophyta; class Magnoliopsida; order Asterales; family Asteraceae; genus Tanacetum; species Tanacetum coccineum. The sequence continues at coordinate 17,702 of BQNB010118647.1, forward strand.
GAATTCCTATGATAAAAGAGAAGTGTTTACTTAATCATACATGATCCTTAGTATGCTTCTCCTAACTATATTTCATTGTTACACTTGTGATGTATGTGTAAGTATTTCTAAGAAGCATGACGAATTACACGAAAACGCCGTGTACGTGATACCTTGCTTGGGAAACGCACAAGTAAGGTAGTATGAAGACTGTTATAAGGCCCTAGGGAGATAGACGCGCATTAAAATACTTAAAGGGGATCATTCATATATGGGTAAGGTAGTATGAAGACTATTACCGATGAAATCCGTTCTACACAATCATGCCGCTCTAGATCTTCGATACACTTAAGTAACTAAGGTTCTAGAGTCTAAACATGCACACACATCAATCAAGAAGTAATATTATTAGGATCTACATACCAATTCACATGCAATCATAAGCAAACACTAATGAGATCTAGCCTAGCATGTTAAAGATAAACAAAGCACAATAACCAATCAAACAATAAGACATATTGAAAGATTAAAGGATAAAAGAACTTCACTATATTCAAACAAGCAAGTAGGGAAGGTACAAAAGGGTTGAGAAACCCTAAAATACTCCCAAAGTCAGCTACAAGTCGTTCTCTACCGAACTCCACTCCTAATATGCTCTATAAAACCCTAAATTCAAGTTTGTATTTATAAGAAAAAGAACCGCGACGGCGTCGCAAGTAATCCTGACACTGTCGGGCCGAGAATCTTCTAGGGTTTTTTTATGACGGCTACAGTCCAGACGTCGTCACAAATTCTTCTGACGCGGTCGCTTGATCATCCAGACGGCGTCGCAAGTAATCCTGACATCGTCTCCACCTTCTGTAAGCAATTCTTCAAGCCTTCGTTGTGTAAAGTTGCACTATTGTCCCGTTTCTTCCAAAATAGAGCCCAAGTCACGTGTATTTCCTCCAAATGCTAAAAATGCAAAAAGAAACGATTAAGCATATATTTTAAGCATTTTTGCATGATTATAGGGGTTAAATGACCCCGAAAAAGTGTATAAAATTACACCTCATCAATTATAATTTTATAAATAACAAAAACAACATTTGTTTCAAAGGTACGATATCATGAGGTTCAAAATAAAATAAATGAGCGAAAACAATATAGCAACACAATAACTAATAAAAAAATCACTTTATATCATATATAATACGAATGCATAAAATAAACTCATCATAGATACCATGATTGTTATATATGTATACTAACAGATAAAGTTTGTTTACATTGAAATAGTATATAACTAACAACATGTTTATAAATAAAGAAAAATTAATTTAACAAAGTAGTTTTTATAATTTTAGTTATCCTGTATTTTAGAGTTGTAAATTTTTATTAAATAGTTATTTGGGTATATATGACACATTTAAGGTTTAGAAAGGATATATATATATGTAATAACAAGTTTAAGTTGGATATATATGTAATTTTTGAACTTTTGAAAGATATATATGCAATTATTAATTTAAGTTAGATATATATGCAATTTTTGCTCTAAAACTTATAGACTTCTGCATCCGCTAACTCTGCGGTGCTAATGATGAGAAACCTAATTTTTTTTCAACCTTATTATTGTCACGCTTTTTTTAGAAATACGTTTTTAGCTTTAGCTTTCGCCTACATTTTTAGAGCGATCTCTCGTCTTGATTCATTTTGTACAGTCTCCCTAAAATCTTGTAGGTTACTCACCTTGCTGACCGACGTTGTCTCCGGTTTAGCCTTTTGTGTTGCATGTAGTTTGCCGGGGGAACGTGGTCTCAACTCATCTCTAAATAGCTCGGTAAATTAGGTGTCATCAATCAAATCAACGGGTTCGGCTACATCCCACTTGGGGTGTTTTCACAAGATTCACATGACCCTTATCGAGTAAACACTTTTCCTTTTGTCTCATCCCGAAATGTAGTATTACAACAACTCAAAAGATCAACTTCGTTTTCCCCACTTCTACTCATATATTTAAACGTTGGTAGATAGAGTTGAACTTTTGGTGATTATCGTTCAGCATTGCGCACTTCCCCATCATCACATCCTTATTACATTTGTGTAGAGAAGTTTTGTTAAACTCGCTAAGAACCCGAAACCAAAATGATAGCTCATCTCAGTTATTTTCGATTTAGTTATCCTCGGAAACAACAACATAACACTCAGCTAACAAAATTACACGACTTAAGTCATTCGTATTATCTGTATGAACAGTCAGAAGTTTGATTATCTTTTAGTTTTACTTTCAAGAAAAAAAATTGATAAATACAGCCTTAAGCGTTATATTTAAGAGATTTTGACATGTACAAAACGTTTGTCCTTTAAAAATAACCATGTACGTCTGAATTTAATTATATCTAACCGCCACATGTATTATATGTTTTTAACTTAAATGATAGCAAAACAAGCATGAGTGCCCGCGCGATGCCGCGGGACGTTATTTTTTTTGTGCTCGTTTATTTTTTCGGTCTCATGTTTAATACTCCATCTGTCCCAATTTATTAGTCCACTTTTGACTTTTTGAATTCTTTCTTTATAAACTTTGACTTTAATTAGTTATTTTTGTGTTATATAATACTTGATGCAAAATATATGAATGAATTGAGTTTTAAATGTATTTTCATTGGGTATAATTTCATCAATTATTATATAACACAAACAAAAATATCTTTGGTCAAAGTTGGAACATAAAGACTTCAAAAAATCAAAAGTGAACTAATAAATTGGGACGGAGGGAGTAATTTGTTTCTTTCTTATATGGACTTATTTGTTGGGCCTCATGTTTAAAGGTTTGTTTTTTTTGCTATTTGGTTTTTTTTCTTCTTATAATTTTATGTGATTTGGGTAAATATGTGTTAAGCATGATTGCTTGTGCGTTGATGCGGGGCGTTAAATATATTTTTTTTTGTATTTTGTACGGGTTTATTTTTCCGGTCTCATGTTTAATAGTTTGTGTTTTTTATATGGGCTTATGCGTTGAGCGTCATGTCGTGGGTATTTTTTGATCTGAATAAATCAGTACTTTTGTAATTTTTTTTCCTATTTTGTGCCGAACAATTTTTTTTATATTATTTTGTGTGGGTTTATTTTTTCGGTCTCATGTTTAATAGTTTGTTTTTTTATATGAGTTTATGTGTTGGGCCTCATGTCGTGAATATTTTTTTGTCTGAATAAATAAGTACTTTTGTAATTTTTTTTCCTATTTTATGCAAAACAAATTTTTTTTAAGTTGCCTGATTAAAGAAAAAA